>WOXC01006974.1:0-277500 GCA_011680675.1 Gymnobelideus leadbeateri | reverse complement strand
GGAAGGAAGGACAACCAACAACAATGCAGTATAACATGGTAGTAAGAACTCTGAACTAGGAATTCAGAAACTTGGTTTCCAATTCCACTTAGTCACTGTGAGACTGTAGGTGAATCACTTTAACATCCCTTGGCCTTAGTTTCCTCACCTGCAAAATAAGACTGCAGTTCTAAATAATCTCTAAGGTCCCTTTTAGTTCTAATTATCTATAAATTTCTATAAATAGATAGTAGAAATTTGATTATTAGATAGGAGATTCAATCCTTGTTTTCCCCCTTTGAATCCTTGGTTTTTAGAAATCCTTCAGGTTTTCACTTATTATTATTTCAATTTGAATATTACTTTTAAGTAAAAAGTCCTCCTTTCTCTCCATCATGGTGATTGTGTTTGCACTGAATGCTAAGTCTCAATTATATGGTGAGATTTACTTTTCTATTTTAAAGTGTTCATTAATCGATTTATATATTTATTTTTATTCTGGAAAGGGGATTGCTGGTTTCAAATATAAGCCTTCCACATCATCAGAACTTAATTAAAGTAAGTGCTTCTGAATTCAAGCCATTCTTATCTTCATGTCTATAAATAATTCAGGACCAAAAGAAAACAAATCCAAAGGGAATGCTGTGATCAAGATCCAGAATAATAAATAAGTCACCATTTAGATTCGGTGAGAGAACTCTGGTGGAAAGGGACATGAAGTGATTTGAGCCCAGGTTTTTATTTTTCCCCTTAAACTTGGCTGTAAGTATATCAAATCCTCTACCGATGGGCATGGTGGTGAAATTTCTGTGGAGACAATGAGGCAGGGACATTCTGTTACTCATAGATAATTGTGATTTTCTTCAGCATAAAAGAAATTATTTCAATGCGTCAAACAAAACAACTTTTTAGTTGAGTTTTTTTTTTTAATATAAGTATCCTGTGTATGGGATCTGGCCTTGATATAAAGGAAAAACCCCAATTTTATTGAGATGTATATCACCTCAAGTTACTATTTTCCTAATTCCCTTTTTTTGAACATATGAATATATAAAGTATACAAGACAATAAAAATATAAATTAAAGGTGGAAGGGATTTCAGAAATCATCCAGTCCAACATTCTCATTTTACAGATGAAGAAGCAGAGGTCCAGAGAGGTGAATTGACTTACTGGTGGCCACACAGGTGGTGTCACAACTGGAATTTAACCAAAGTTCTTATCTTTCAAATCCATTGTTCATTCCACAATACCACAAAGTCTCCCTCCATTTCCCCATTAACAATACACACCCACATTTTAAAAATGCCCCTCTTTCCAATTTTTGGCAAGGAAATCCTATTCTATTTATGTTTCATTAGACCTCACATTTACACTTTAACTAGAAATCTTGGTTCATAGATTTGGAAAGAAGGAAGGAAGGAAACAAACATTTATATAGTGCCTACAATATAAATATAAGCCAAGCATGGTTCTGAGTGCTTTACAAATATTACCTCATTCGATAATCACAGCAATGCCAGCAGCTAGGTGGTTTTATTATTCCCATTTTGAAGTTGAGGAAACAAGGCAGCAGATCAAGTGACGTGCTCAAGATCATATAACTAGTAAGTGAGGCTGGATTTGAATTCAGGTCTTTCAGATTTCAGTCCCAACACTCTATGCATTGTGTGACGTAACTACAATCCTAGCAGCACAGATTTATAGCTGAAAAAATCCTTGAAGATCATCTAGTCCCACCATGCCCCCTCCCCTTTATTTTATAGGTGAGGAAATAGAGGCCCGGAGATGTGAAATGAGTTGTCGAAGGTCACACAGTAGTAAATGGCATAGCCAGGATTCCAACTAATATTCTTCTGAATCTAAATCAATCAATTTATAAACACTTATTAATTACTCATTATGGGCCAGGCACAGTGATAAGCCCAGTAGTCTTTCCATTGCACCAGGCTGCCTCAGCAAGAAGAGGATCTTATTATTTTGCCCATCTTTACTATTTCCAAGATTGACTTGACTAAAATTTCTAAGGTAAACTTGACTATATGCTGGACCAATGAATAAAGCATGATTTATTTAAATAAAGTTTCATTTCCTTTTATTGGTAACAGGTGCCAATCTTTTTGCAATTCCCTAATCAGATGTATAAACACAGGCTGTTTTAATCATTTAGAAAATGCTAGGTAGAAATGTCACTGTGGCTTCATGGTTTATGTATCTTTAATATCTGTAATTTAGTATAATCATGAATATACAAAGGATTGTTACTTGGTCCTAGAAGTGTTCATTTGGCAAAAATATCCATTGGAAGCACAGTTGCATGAAATTATAGACTCAAGCTCAGGCAGATAGAAACACATTGATTTAAAGTTTAGGATACAAATTGCTTTGATTGCTTTTTAAAGATTTACAAAATGTTAACTGTGAGATAAATCCAGTCAGAAAAAAAAGCAATGTTCTAAAGATAAGGACAGGACCAAATAAGATATTATTTCTGACTGTTTTCATCAAACCTCATATTGTAGTGTCATATAAAGTAGAAATTCAAGCTAGAAGGAAGTAAAAAAAGGGAGGGAGTGTAGCAGCAAGCACCCCAGCATCCCCGGGGTGGCTGCCAACACAGGCTCTTACATCTGCTTTTCAAAAGGAAAGCAACTCAAAATGGGTAACAAGCCTACTTTAATCAATCGAACATATATCATTTACCTAGTTCAGGGGAAAAAGGTCAGCACCCTGAACTTCAAAGTATACAGAAAGAACTTACAAGACAGAGAAACAAACAGATCAAGCAGACAGGCTTCCAAACTGTCTGACCATTACATCAATACCAAATCACAGTTACCAGAGAGGGAAGCATCAACATCTGGGTTTTCAAAGCCAGAGGGCTCTCGATGGCTTCCCAGAGTCTCATCTGGTCAAATCACACAACACTTCTCAAAGTGGGCCCCAAAGCAAAGCCTCCCATCAGGGATTATATAGCCTTCTTCTGGATCAGAGAATATAACCACCCTCTTGACCCATTGCCCAATCACACAGCGTTAAGGTGTGGGCATTCCTGAAAACCAAGCCTCCTGCCACAGGCTCCATGTGACCACATTCAGCCTGTTAGGAGGCAGAGTATATTTTCAAAATAAGGAAGGTTCTCAGAGTCTCTTAAGCCAATCTGCATTTTCGTTATAGGGTGTTGTATCAAGGTTGGTGGAAGAAGAGATCATGAAGGTGCCTGAAAATAGTGAGCTACAAAAAGGGTGTTGGAGGCTTCTTTGACCATGAGGAAATATATTAGAAAAAGAACAAGTTGTTATACTTGCTGAAAGTGATACCAGGTTATTTCATTTAGACAAGTAAAATGGCAAATGAATGAAAAGACAAATGAATGACTATATGAATGACTTGCACAATCAATATCTTTGGTTTACAAACTTTGTCATTTGTTTCTAATTTTGTTGTGTCATGTCTGGGGTAAATGCATCTACTGGATCTGCTCACCCATGCTGTGTGGTATAGAAACTTTAGAAAAGACTATTGAATTGTGATAACGAAGATGGAGAGAAGATGGAGAAGAGAGAAAGGTAGCAACTGCTACTTGGCCCTTGACCCCTCATCTTTCTCTTTTCACCATCTTTTTTGATTGAAAGATGCTCAAAGGAAAGACTACTGAATGATGGCAGTAGAGGGAGATTCTGAAAGTGGTGGTGTGCAGCAAGGAGTAGTCCATCTGTCTCTCATCAGGATTGGTAAGTCTATGGTGTATGAGATAAAGCATTGCCAGTACTAGAAAATTTATCCAGGAGTGTGTTTTCATCAGGAAGGAGCCAAGTCTCAGTGAGTGCCAAAGAAAGAAAGTAGTGAGAGAAGAGGTTTATGAATGGACGCTTAACTATGGAGCAGAAGTTCTAAAGGACACAATGGTTGTGAAGGGTTTATCTGGAGTGGGACATTGAGGGTAGGGTTGAGGCAGATGAGAATGAGATTGGAATTTAGGGTTGGAGAGAAGGAAAGATTGTTCTTTGGCAGGTGGCATTTAGTTGTTAGAGAGTTATAATTAGAGAGATCATCTGAAGAGTGCAAGTGATTAATAGGTTCAAGGTAATCCATGTGGTAGGTCCTACCCCTTGCTGTTGGAGTCATTAGTATAGGCACAAGAAGAAGGTATTATTTCCAAAGTCATATCATAGCACTCACCTGGCTACAAGCTTTCTATATTAAGTTGAAATCTGATTCCCTTTATCTTACATCTATTTATTGTTGATCATTTCTCCAAGATAAAGTTTGTGAACATGCTTCCAGAAGGGATTATAGTGAAGAAAATATTAAATCAAATCATTTAACTTTTCTTAGTCCCAGTTTTCCTCATTTTTAAAATGGAGAGGGTTAGACTTGATGGTCTCTATAATTCTCCATAGTTTTCAATCTAAGATCCTATGAACCGCATGTTTGTTGTTATTATTCATCCTTTGTTCTTGAAGAGGAACAGTGGCATCATGAGAGTGATGTCTTGACTTGGTTTTAAGTGAGGCAGAGCTGTGCAAGAACATAGATGATGGTCACATTCTTCAGTCTAGCTGCATCACTCACAAGACTAAAACTTATCCTTGACACTCCTGAATGTCACCAATACTGGCCTATGAGGGAGGAAGGGGAATTTATCATGCACTGTTTACCAAACAACAAAATTGTTCTTCTGCATGATAGCTTTCAAATATTTGAACTGTTAGTAATTCACTTGGGCTATAAGGTGTGTTTAGGGAAGACTAGTAACTCTGGTGTGAGGGCTGCAGAGCCCTTTTCAGGGCTACTTCCCACCTTTGGTGTCTATCTCATGCACCCAACTGTCATCCATGTCTCTAAGAAACTATAGCATGAGCAGTAGTCACACCCCAGCAAACCATTTTGGCAGCGTCTAAAAGAAGTTGAGGGAAACCAAGGGTGTCAAACCCTTCAATGAATCATGGGGGCATCTACCCCAAGCATGTGAAGACTTCCCCTGGCCCTGGTTGAATGGGCGGATGAGAACAATTTTTTCCAATGGCTATAAAGGTGACTGAAGCAGGTGTTTGGTCAGACATTGAAGATTCTATGTTCATCACTGAATCCCAAGTCATCACCAGTTGTCTTGACTCTGTCCTACCACTGGACCATGATAACTCTGGAAGAGATGGAGGCCAGTGACTTTATGAAACTCTGCCTCACTTAAATCCAATTTATGTACAAATCAAAAAGCAGCACCCATACCATTTAAAAGTAATTTTTAATTTATGGAATAAAGTATTTCTATAACATAATATAATAAAAAGATGATTGCATTTAAACTAAAAATCTACTATGTACAACTTGCTCTTCCTTTCAAAATATAACAAAATTAACATGTGCATTTCTTTTTCTCCTTTTTAAAAATTTCCCTTGCCCTAGAGATGACTACTCAAATAGGCATAGGTACAAACACATACATGCACAATTATTCTATAGATACTTCTATTTATCAGTTCTTTCTCTGGATACAGATAACATTTTTCTTCTATATCCTTTATAGTCATTTGGGTTATTTATAAGAGTCAAAATAACTTATTTGCTCAAAACCATTGCTGTTACTGTATAAAATATTCTTTTGGTTCTGCTCATTATGTTCTTCATTATTTCTTCATATTTGTGCAAGTCCTTCCATGTTTTTATACAACCACTGAGCTCATAATTTCTTATAACATAGTAGTATTCCATCACAATCATATACCACAATTTGTTCAGATGTTCCCCACTGAGGAGTATGCCTATAATTTCCAGTTCTTTGCCACAAAAAAGAGAAATGCTATAAATATTTTAAAACATGTAGGTTCTTTTCATTATCCCCTAATTGTCTTCAGAAATAGACTTAGTGGTATTTCTGGGTCAAAGGGCATAGGAAATTTAATAACTCTTTGGGAATAATTCCAGATTGCTCTCCAAAATAGTGGATCATTTCATAATTCAACCAACAGAGAATTGGTGTCTCAAATTTTCCATATCCCTTCCAATATTTGTCACATTCCCTTAAATCACTTTAGTCAATTTAGTAGGTATAAAATGATATCTCATGGTTGTTTTAATTTGTATTTCTCTAATCAATAGGCATTTGGAGCATTTTTTCATATTACTATAAATTGTTCTGATTTCTTCATTGGAAAACTGCTTGTTCATATCCTTTGACCATTTATCAATTAGGGCATGACTCGTACTCTTATAGTTTGACAAAATACTTTATGTATTTTATTTTTAAAAATTTTTTGCTTTTTGGAGGGCAATTGGGGTTAAGTGACTTGCCCAAGGTCACACGGCTAGTTTTTGTGTTAAGTGTCTGAGGCCAGATCTGAACCCAGGTCCTCCTGACTCCAGGGCTGGTGCTCTATTCACTGCATCACCTTGCCGCCCCTCTTTATATATTTTAGATATGAGACTTTCATCTGAGAAAATGTCTATAAAAAGTTTTTTCCAAAGCACTTCTATATTGCTCTAAAGGCTATTTATGGGTCAAAGACCTATGGTACATCTCAGCTACTCTGCACTGATGAAACCATGTAGATTACTGACAAGGGCACGACCCTGGAGAGATGAACTGAACATATCCATAGTGTTCTCAACAGGTTGTCCTCAATCAATGTTGAAACCTCTGGTCATTTACCTCAAGTAGAAGTCAATCCCTCTCTAGGCAAATTTCCAACTGATGAAGAGGTTTCAAATGCCATAAAGCTCCTCTCTTGTGACAAAGCACTTGGTGCTGATTCTATTTCATCTAAGATTTAGAATGTGTGTGTCGGGGTCTGTTGCTCATACAAAATTTTGACTAAAATTTTCTGTGTTATATGGCAAGAGGAGATTATCAACTAGGAGGTCAAGGGTGCCTCCATTGCCCACCCCTATAAAGGTAAAGGAAATAGATCATCCTACGACAGTCACAGAATAGGGGTTTGTCATTGCTGACAAGATTCTTGGTGGAGTTCTTAATAGGTTGATCCTCCACCTGGAAAATGGTCATCTACCTGAGAGACATTGAGTTTTCAGAAAGGGTCAAGGAATGGTCAACATGGTGTTAACTGCTGGACAGCTGGAGGAGAAATGACAGTAGCAGAACAGGGGTCTGTATACAATGTTTGACGATCTGACAAAGGCCTTTGGCCTTGTTAGTCATTAGGGCTTATGGAAAATTTTTCAAAATTTTGTTAATTGGAAAAGTTTATCAGTATTGTACATCAATTTATGATGGCATGCTTGCCTGGGTTCTGGATAATGGATGATGGTTTTGTGCTTTCCCAGACACCAATGGAGTGATACAGGGCTGCATTGCTTGCTCCTGTGCTTTTTAGCATCATGTTCTCAGCAATGTTGTCAGATGCCTTCAATGTTGCCAAACACAGCATCAAAGTCAGCTACTGCACTGGTGGTAAATTAATTAATTTGAAAAGGCTAGAAGCCAAGACTAAAGTAGAGGGAGAGTTGGTGCATGTAATAAAGTATGAATCGATTCTCTGCTGCTTGTACTAATTTTGGACAACAATTAACACCAAGAAAATAGGTTCTCCATCAGCCAGCACCACACCATCCAAACATGAAACCATTGGTTATAGCAAATGGAGAAGTTTTGAATAATGTGGATAAGTTCACTTGCCTTGGCAATAAACTTTCCAGGGATGTACACATTGATAACAAGGTTGACACATGCATTGCCAGAGCTAGCTCAATGTTTGGGAGGCTCTGAAGGAAAATGTGGGAGAGAAGAAGTATTAGACTAACTACCAAAATGAAGGTCTACAGAGCCATTGTGCTTACTGTATGCCTGTGAAACCTGGGCAGTCTACCTGTGCCATGCCAGGAAACTGAATTGCTTCCAGTTGAATTATATTAGGAAAAATTTGAAGAATACCTGACAGTATAAGGTACCAGACACTGAGGTCTTTTTCAAACTAAACTATCAAGTATTTTAACTCTACTGTGGAGAGCACAACAATGATGGGTTGATTATGAATGCCAAACACATGCTTGCCAAAAAGACTATTTTACCAAGAACTCACAGTGCTTACATGGTGGTCAGAAGAAGTGATACAAGGGCACTATCAATGTCTCTCTGAAGAACTTTGGAATCAATTGCATGACATGGGAGACACTAGAATAGGACTGCCTAGCATGGTGTGCCTGTATTAAAAGAAAATGCTGTTCTTTATGAATAAAACATAATTGCAGTAGCTCAAGAGAAACATGAGATATGCAAATTTAGAGATATCATCACCCCAAAGTCCACACGGACCATTTGTGCTGACTTGTGGTAGAGATTCCAAGCTTGCATTGGTCTGATCAGCCACACTCAGACACACTATAACTTGACCCCAACAGAGTGATGTCATTTTGGTCCTCTTTGAGAATTAAGGACAACAACTAATTCACCCTACGTATTTTCTTCTCCAAAATAAGCCTCCCTAGTTACATCTACCAATTCTCAAATATCGTAGTTTTTAGTCTGTCTTAGATGCGATCCTTGTTATAATGGATACCCTTCAACTCATTGGTGTCTAGAACTGGACATATTGCTCTAGATGCAGTTTGATTAGGGCAGAGTCCTTTGGGACTACCACCCCCTTCATTCTGGATATTATTCTGAGATTATTGCTAAATTAAAATGAACTGTTTCCACTGCCACATCATATTACTGTCTTGTATTAAACTTGTAGGCCACTAGAATCCCTATCTTTTTCATATGAACTGCTTTCTAGATAAGTCCTCCCCAATATAGTAGAGTTATCCCATCCACATTAAGACTTTCCTCATCATGGTTTTGATAAATCATAGGTTGGTATAAGAAATCAAATGTGAATTTTTAGGAGTTTTGTGGAAGCTGCAGATGACATGCTAAGACCAGCAGATGACACAGAAACAGTTTAGAAACTCAGAAATTCATAAAATATTTGTATAGCATTGTATAATATCAACATATTTTATCTTTTAATATCATAGTCTTTTTCTCTGGCATGAAGGGAGGGCCAAAATAATAATTGTGCAGATTTTCCAAATTGTGCTGGTGTGTGCCCCCAAGCCCTGAAATGTGTCAGGGATAACTGTATTTATATACTTGAACCCTAATCAGGAAACTTGACATTTATCTCTATAACTTTCCTCTTGCTGGCTTCAGTTCATCATTTCAGTCTATTAAGATCCTTTTAGATTCCTTATCTCTTTTTAACTATGTTAGCTATCTTTCCTAGCCTTGGGTCACCTGATTTTTTTTAACCATACCTTTTATACCTTCAGTGTGGCATAGGGGATTGAATATTGGACTTAAAATCAGAAAGACCAAGTTTTGATTTCTTCCTCCTACACTTACTGGGGTAGTAGCCACAAGAAAGTCCTTTAACCTCCCTAATTCTCAATTTTCATGCCAGTAAAATAGGAATAATAATATCTGTGGAACTAGCCTCATAGACTTATGAGGATCAAAGGTGATAATGTATATACAGTTATCCCTTCCATATTATGGGGGTGTATGACACCCCTGTGATCTGGAAAATTCACATAAAATTTTTTGGCCCTCCCTTAATATCAGAGAAGAAGTCTGAATAATTATGGTATTAAAAGATAAAATATGTTGATATTATACAATACTATATATACACATATACAAATATGTGTATATATGTGTGTTTGTATAGATATAAATATAAATATGTATATATATTTTATACACAAACACATAAAATGTGTTTCTGAGTTTCTAAACTTTTTCTGTGTCATCTGCTGGCCTTTGGTGTCTGTGGTGGCTGCAAAACTCCCTCCAAATTCCCATCTAATTTCTTATGCCTACTGGTGATATATCAAAAACATGATGGAGAAAATCTCCATGTGGAAGGAGTAACTGTAAAGTGCCTTATAAGTTTTAAATTATGCCTCACCCCCAGGGGAAGCTTTTGCTTTATCTTTACTGGGACTAAGCTTTTAAGACATTTCCTTCCCATCTTGATACTGTATCATGACCTATTTACACTTCCTTTCCAGCTCCCTTTTATCTGTTGTCTTCACCCAGTAGAATTTTAGTTCCTCAAGGACAGGATCTATCTTGTTTGCTTATATTTGTATTACCAGTACTTTGCTCAGTGCATAGTATATAGTAAACATTACTAAATGCTCTCTCTCTCTTTCTTTTCTTTCTGCCTGTCCAAATGTCTGTTATTACTATTGCTTTCATCTGAATCATGGAGTCGAATGCCACACATAATAGGGCTAAGGATAGTCTCCATTAGTTATGTCCCACCCATGTTGCTATTGATCTATTTAATAACAGCCAGTCAATGATCATTCCAATGCAATTGGCGTTCTAATAATTTTTTTTTCATTCAATTCATTCACACATATTTTCACTTTGTCTAAAAGTACATGGAGAAGGACTTTTGTCAAATTCTTTAATGAATTTCAGTCTCTGATATATGAATTGTATAACATATTGAAAAGGAAAATGATCATGGTTTAGCATGATTTATTCTTAATAAAATCATACATATTTTTAGGACATTTCTAAGTTCTCACAAATTATTCTTTTAACAATCCTTCTATAATTTTACCAGAAACCAGAGACAAACTCATTGGGTAGAATTATCTGTATTTTTGTTATTTTTGAAAATCTGAATAATATTTAGGACAATAACTCTTTTCCTCTTTGATATAATCCCTCAAAGATCATGAACAGCAAGTCAGTTATTAAATCTGTAAATTATCTCAGTATTATTAGTGAGGTGATAAATAAGTTGGAGATTGTAAAATAATATCTTGTTGTTAAATTGTTTCAATGATGTCTGACTCTTTGTGACCCCATTTGGGATTTCTTGGCAAAGATACTGGAGTGGTTTGCCATTTCCTTCTCCAGTTCACTTTACAGAAGGAAACTGAGGCAGACAGGATTCAGTGACTTGGTCACACAACTAGTAAGGCCTGATTCAAATTCAGGTCTTCAAGACTCCTAGCCTGGCACTCAACCTAGTGGCCAAGAAAATACCTAATTAATCTTAATGAATTCAAATCACCTGACCCAGATGAACAACTTCTAAGGAAACAGAAAAAATGGATATATGTAATTATTGAGCCATTGCCTGTGATCTTTGAAAGACTATGGAGAACAGTAGAAGGAATGCCATATAACTAGATAAAGGCAATTCTGATTTCCCCCCAAAAGAAAAAAAAGTGCAATGGGCAACCTGCACACCAGTGAACTTGATTTAGATTTCTCACAAAATTCTAAATTATTTATTAAAAATATGGTTAGTTGGGGTGGCTAGGTGCTGCAGTGAATAGAGTACCTGCCCTGGAGTCAGGAGGACCTGAGTTCAAATCCATCCTCAGACACAACACACAAAAAAAAAACTAGCCATATGACCTTGGGCAAGTCACTTAACCCCAACTACCTGCCAAAGAGCAAAAAAAAAAATATATGGCTAGTGAGGACCCAGAAAAGGAAGTAGTGATCACAAAGACCTAGAGCATAGCTTCATCAAGAACAAATCATTTTATTTATTTATTTTAATTTTGCTTTTTGAGGGGGGAAGGCAAGGCAATTGTGGTTAAGTGACTTGTCCAAGGTCACAGGGCTAGTAAGTGTTAAGTGTCTGAGGCCAGATTTGAATTCAGGTCCTCCTGACTCTAGGGCCAGTGCTCTATTCACTGCGCCACCTAACTTCCCCAAGAATAAATCTTTCCTTTTTTTGAAAGGGCTATTAGACTGGTAGATCAACACAATGCTGTAGGTAAAATTTGCCTAGATTTTAGCAAAGCATTCAACAGTTTTGTATATTATTCTTGGGAACAAAGTAGAGCAATGTGGGCTAGACAATAGTACGGTTATAATGAATGATGAGACTTAAATAATTATACCTCATCATTTTATGTCAGCTTGGAATGTGATCTACAGTGGAGCATCTCAGGGTTTGCATACATGGTTCTATTTTGTCTATTGCTGCTACTACTGCTGCTGCTGTTACTATCACTACTATTACTAATTACAATAATTATAGTAATAAGCAGTAGCTTATATATATAATACATATATATGTATGTGTATATATATATATATATATATATATATATATAAGATTTTAAGATCTGTAAAAGCCTTTGCATATATGGTTTAACTTGAATTCTATAAAAACCCTGGGAGATAGGTGAAATTATTGTACTAATTTCACAGACAAGAAAATAGAGGCTGAGAAAGATTTAGTGGTTTTACTATGATCACACAGGTGTTTGAGGCAGGGTTTGAACTGAGGTATTCCTGAGTTTAAATCTAATACTCCATACACCACACCAAGCTGCCTTTCTGACTTAATCCTTTTAATCAGTAAAGGAATAAATAGCATATCTATTAAATTTTCAGAAAAATTAATATGGGTTAAAAAATCATCTTTACAAGTGCAAGTTTGGGGAACAGAGGTCTCCTAAATCCAAATGCCTTACTTTGTCTAACAATAAATTGATGTTCTCTTCCTGCCACCCCCCCGCAAGCCCCCATTATTCATTCTTGTTTACTCCCTTTAAGTCTGAAGATAATTCCCCTTTGTTTGATAAAAAAGAAACAAAATAGAAGTTGAATAATTCTGCCTTATTTCCATTGTCTATTATCCTGTTCCCTTTTGCTTAAAGTAGTGTTCCTAACCCTTCCTTGGCCTTTCTCTTTGCCCATTACATTACTAAAATAAGCACAACCTTTTTCAAAAGCTGTCTTTAGATTTTATTTCAGGTTGAACCACATACTTCGACTTAACTTTCCTGACCCTGTTCTTATAGGTCCTTGCTACTCTTTTGTATGTGTTCTTAGTTACATGTAGTTGTGGAACAGCAGAAAGCCAGTAAGATCTGAGTTCAACTCTCACCTCTAAGGTGTGTTGTGTGTGTGACCCAGAGAAAGACACTTAACCTCTCAGTACTCTAGGCAGATCTCTAACACTCTATCCAAATGAAATAAAAGGTCAAGTTCTACACACCCTTACTTCTTGAGGAAGAAAACAGGGAAGATAATGATAAGACTCTTTACCTTGAAGGATAGGATAAAAAAAGAGAAGTCTGAGAGAATGAAAAATAAACTTTTCCTACATCATAATTTTGTCTAGGGCTATTTCAAAGCCAATAAATCTTCCTTGGCCTGAATTTCCTGATTCTGATACCAGTCAATATCAGGATGCTTCAAAAAGAAGCTAAAAGAATAGAAAAGCTTCTAATGCATAATATTCTCCCAGGTACTTGTAATAATCTCATTTTTTGGAAGGAAGAGAATCTCTCTAAATGCTCTAAGTAGGGAAAAAATTACTTTTAAAATTGATAGCTTCAGGCTCTGTACCCATTTATCTGTCATTCAGACACTCATAAAAATAGCAGAATCACAGAATTGAAAGGGATCTCAGAGTCCATTTACTCTAACATGAACCTAAAAAGGAATTCCATCTACAAAATCTCTGGTAAGAGATTCAAGCCTCTACATGAATATTTTCAGGGATGAAGAACTAACTCACTAGCTTTAGAGGCCATTCACAACCCCTTTGAACTTTTATAATTGTGGGAAAGGTATTTTCTTTATTTTGATTTTAGATCCACTATCTGTCAAATGGGACCATGAAGAACAATCGGATTCCTTTCCTATACATTACCCTTCAAGTACTTGGAGATAGTGTTCATGTTCATCAGATGGTATTAGGATTGGAAGTAGGACAAAAAGAGTCAATTTTAATTCATTGTTAGAAAGATGGGAGTCAAGCAAAGTAAAAAACAAAACAAAGAGTTCTGTTATGGTCAAAATACCTTATTGGACTATCAGTCTTTTTCTTGATGGCCTGTAGTTTATCTAGAATTTTTTTGTACTTTTTAAAGATGTATCAGAATTTCTTACCACTGCTAGTACCTTTTCATTGACTTAGCTTCTTAATGATTTGGTTTGCTTGGAAAAAATCAAATTATTAACTTACTCAATGCCATTTGACCAGGGCCTAATATCAGCTATTAGAAAAGTAGACCACCTAAAGTCCCACCTCATCCATGAAGCTTTTCTTGACTATTATAATCCACAATGATTTTTCTGGTCTTCATGGATGCTGAATGCTTGACAAGGAGAAGATACCCCAAAGACCAATTGTCCATGAGCTCACTCATTTCTATCATGAGCAATTAATGACTCCTCAACATATAAAATCAGCTCAAAAGTGAAATTTTGATGACAAATATATCAGAAGTGAAACATTTTCTCTTGACGAGAAAATACAACATATCTTGCTGCCAAAAATTCATCTTGGGATCATCACATCAGTACTGATACTGATATATCAATATGTTGATGGCCAGTGTGGGATCAGAAATTCTGTAAACCTGAAAGAGAGTACATCTTATCTGGAAGCATCTAAGACAGTTTTGTAGTAGTTATATTCCCCGAATTTGGTTAGGATTTAGAGAGTGGCTGGCTTTACCATAGCCTTCATTACCCCTCTATCCCAAATAGAAATGATGTATGTATTAGATTTTGTTTTATATCACCAATGCAATACCAACAGCAACTGCAATGAATATGCAGGCATATTTCCAGGTTTGAATCACAAGATATAACAGATTCCCTTCCTTGAAGATGAAACCAAGACATTTATTCAAACACCAGAAAACCAAATCCATCATAGTAACAAAAAAATCTATTCACATTGTCAATGATGGAAGCACCAATTTCCCAAGTGTTCTTTTAAGACAAAGTCCGTACACATCCCTAATGCAGGGAGGACAAACATCCCAAGCCTTCCCTCTATCAGGTCTCTCCATAAACAAGATCCCTTAGACAAAATCACTCCCTCTCTCACTCATGTTAGCTGCTTTCCTCTGTTCTGCCTTCTCTCTCTCTCTCTCTCTCTCTCTCTCTCTCTCTCTCTCTCTCTCTCTCTCTCTCTCAGTTCTGCCTCACCCATACCTCCTGCTCCTCCTATTTGTCAAGCTCCTCCAACCCCAGGCTCATGTGATTCAGGCTTCCATGTGACTCAGGTTCAAAGCAGGTCAAATAGGCCTATTAATGGGCAAGAAAGATCTTTCCATTCCATTAACAATACACTAAAAATACACATTTCCACCCTCTTTGTAGTGTGGTTGTAATATTTACCTTGTGGTCATACATTTAGGAGTACACTAAATATTGGGGAATGAAAAGGAGAGACTGATAATCTTAAATTTTTGCAAGTATTTCCTCAAACCCAGGACAAGAAGCCACCCACTCTGCATCTTGGGAAGCTCTGTCGAAACCCATAAATTAGAGGTAGATTGAAGAATGCATTGGCAAAAGGAGTTCCCACAACTAGAATTCTCATCAATAAAAATCACAGGTCACTGATGTTATGTACACATATAATATGTAATATTATATGTATATTTATGCTATATATTATATAACATATGTAATATGCCCACATATTATATGTACATATATAGTAATCTATATAACATATGTTTATGTAGGTGCATATATATATATACACACACAAGATCCCCAAAAATCTTAGTGCAATTTGAAGCTTTGATAGCTTAATCAGGAAGACAGGGTAATATAGGAAGGATATTCTATTTTTTATTTTTTTGGAGGCAATCAGGGTTAAATGACTTGCCCAGAGTCACACAGATAATAAGTGTCAAATGTATTTGAACTCAGGTCCTCATGACTTCAGGGCTTATATTCTATTCACTCTACCACCTAGCTGTCCCAGGAGGGGGTATTCTAAAATATAAAAAGTACAAAATGTTGAGACAAGAAAAAACAATATTCTGGTTATTAATTACATGCAAGATTTTGTATTAAATAAAGTATTTTAATATAAGAAGCTCTTATTTCACATTTATAACAATTCTTAGCATTTATATAATGCATTAAGTTTTGAAAAGCACTTTATAAATACTCTCCTTCTCAAAATAACACTCAAAGGTAGATGTAATTAATATTCCTATTTATAGATAAGAAAACTGAGACAGGAAGAGGTTAAATGACTTGCCCAGGGACACACAGCTAATAAGTATCTGAGACTGAGGTATTTTTTAACAATATTATTTTACATTTTTACCAATTGCATGTAAAAACAACTTTTAACATTGATTTTTAAAAATTTTGAGTTCCATATTTTCTCTCTCCCTCTCTCCCCATCTTTCCTTCTCTCCCTGAGATAGTAAGGAATTTGGTATACATTATACATGTGCAATCATGTGAAACATATTTCATGTTAGTCATGTTGTGAAAGAAAATACAGACCAAGAAAAAAAAAAAACTATGTAGAATAAAATGAAAAATAGTTTGCTCTGATCTTCATTCATACTTCATCAGTTCTTTCTCTGTAGGTGGAGAGCATTTTTCATCATGAGTCCTTTAGAATTGTCGTAGATCATTGTATTGCTGAGAATAGTTAAGTCATTCCAGTTGATCATCATACAGTATAGCTGTTACAGTGTACAATGATCTCCTAGTTCTGCTCACTTCACTTTGCATCAGTACATGTAAATCCTATTTTTCCTGAAATCATCATGATTGTCATTTTTTATAGTACAATAATATTCCATTACAATAATACACCACAAGTTGTTCAGCAATTTAGGGCAAATAATTGAACTTTGGTCTTCCTGACCCCAAATATAGGGCTCTATCATGTTACCTAGTTGCTAATCTGTCTACTTAATCTCAAGAATTTTAATAGAACAGAAAGATAACAATAATAAATGACCTTGTAGTTTATAAGTTACTTATGCTACTGTATTTTCATACATCTCTGGGATTTGCATTAAGAGAAATAATTCTAGCTTGAAAAAAGTAGTATAATTCCATAAGATAAGTAGAAAGTTTGGGCAATTTATCTTTTGGAAGCATGAGAATGAGTTATTATTAAGAATTTTGTGTAATTTGAAAATAAGATGCAATGTAATTTACTGCCTAAGGTTGCTGTTTTAGGCAGAGAATGATACTCAACAGTTGGCAGTATTGCATTTTAAAGAGAAATGTTCTGAAGCTAAGGGAGATAAGAAAAACAGATTGGATGATTAAAGTAATTCATTTTTCTGTAGTTACCTTAATTATTTTTAAAACTGAAAAGCAGAAACTCTCCACAATCTGGACTAAATTTATTGTTCCTTAAGTATCTTGAATTGTTCAGTATATTAGTCTATATATGAGTTTGTGGTAAAAGATATCATTTTCTTTTATTCTAGACCTTTGACTTCATCTACTATGGAACTTTGCATATAGAAACTCCTTCTACCAAGTCATATCTGGCCACTTCTCTTTAATTTTAAATCTGAAAAAATTGCTGGGTGACAAAGCAAGTATATATCTTAGGCAAGATTTGAACCTAGGTCTTTCTGATGCTAACACACACTGTTGTGATTCACCAAATGATTTTCAGTTGCTATCAATTAGCCAGGTTAACTTAATTAGTTTTAAATGAGTATTTATAAGAACAATTGTTTTTAAAAAAAAATCACCCTCTAAGCGAGGGGCACATCTTCACAAAAGTACTTACAGAGTTCAGGGGAAAGTAGGTTCAAACTTAGAGAGCTAATGTGGCAAAGGGGATCTACTGTACCCAGTTAGATGGATGTCCTTTTCTATCTTTGTGAGTGTAATGGAAATGCAGATTTGAAGATCTTCCCTGCCCCTAGGCCCTTTGATTGGCTTAAGAGACTTTGATTGACTTAAGTGACTCTGAGAACCTTTCTTGATTTGAAAATATACTCTGCCCCCTAATAGGCTGAATGTGGTCACATGGAGCCTGTGGCAGGAGGCTTGGTTTTCAGGAATGACCACACCTTGATGCTGTGTGATTGGGCAGTGGGTCAAGAGGGTGGTTACATTCTCTGAGCCAGGAGAAGACTATATAATCCCTGATTTGAGGCTTTGCTTTGGGGCTCACTTTGACAAGTGTTGTGTGATTTGACCAGATGAGACTCTGGGAAGCCATTGAGAGCCCCCCCGTCTTTGAAAACCCAGATGTTGATGCTTTCCTCTCTGGTAACTGTGATTTGGTTTTGATGTAATGGTTGGACAGTTTGGAAGCCTGTCTGTTTGATCTGTCTGTATACTCTGAAGTTTGGGGTGCTGACCTTTTCCACCTGAACTAGGTAATATATGGTTGCTTAAAGTAAGCTTGTTAACTGATTTTGAGTTGCTTTCCTTTTGAAAAGCATATCTAAGAACCTGTGTTGGCAGCCACCCTGGGGATGTTGGGGTGCTTCCTGGTACAGTGAGGCCCTCAAGAAGTTCTCCTAAAGAGAGGGAAAGACTTTAGGACCAAACAAGAATTAGAGAGCATTATAAAATGCAAAATGGATAATTTTGATTACATTAGATTGAAAAGCTTCTGCACAAACAAAGCCAGTGTAACCAAGATCAAGAGGGAGGTGGGAAATTGGGAAAGAATTTTTACAACCTATGTCTCTGATAAAGGACTCATTTCTAAAATATACAGAGAATTGAGTCAAATCTATAAGAATACAAGTCATTCCCCAATTGATAAATGGTGAAAATATATGAACAGGCAGTTTTCAGAGAAAGAAATTAAAGATATCTATAACCATATGAAGAAATGCTCTAAATCACTATTGATTAGAGAAATGCAAATCAAAACAACTCTGAGTACTACATCTCTCCAATCAGATTGGCTAAGATGACAAAACAGGAAAATGACAAATGCTGGAGAGGCTGTGGGCAAATTGGAAGACTAATGCATTACTGGTGGAGTTGTGAACTTATCCAACCATTCTGGAGAGCAATCTGGAAATATGCTCAAAGGGCTATAAATAATTTCAAAGCCTTTGACCCAGCAATACCATTTTTAGGGTTATATCCCAAAGAGATCATAGAAGTGGGAGGAAGACCCATATGTACAAAAATATTTATAGCAGCTCTTTTCATGGTTGCAAAGAACTGGAAATTAAAGGGGTGCCCATCAATTGGGGAATGGCTAAACAAGTTGTGGTATATGCATGTAATGGAATATTATTGTACTATAAGAAACAAGGAGGAGACAGTTTTCATATATACCTGGAGAGGCTTATACAAACTGATGCTGAGTGAGAAGAATAGAACCAGGAGAAATTTGTATACAATCACAGACACAACATATGTGTGATGACCAACTATGACAGACTGGACTCTTTTCAGCAATGCAGTGATATAAGTCAATCCCAAAAGACTCACGAAGGAGAGAGAAGCCTATATCCAGAGAAATAACTAGAAAGAACTGAGCTTAAATCCTGATGGAAGAAAACTAATTGATCTTTTTCTTTTCATTGTTTGGTTTTATTTCCTCTTTACCATTTTTCATCCCATCTAGTACAATATGCCTTTGTAACCTGACTAATGTCTATTGTGAAAGTATTTGCAGATCCTATACTGGACTATATGCCGTCATGATGGGGTGGGGGGAGGGAGGGAAGGGAATTTTGAAACTCAAGAAACTATGGAATTGAATCTTGTAAACTAAAAATAAACAAAAAAAAATTTAAAAAAAGATATGGGAGGCTTTCTTTTTTTTTATTGCTTTTTGGAGGGCACTTGGGGTTAAGTAACTTGCCCAAGATCCCACAGCTAGGTTTCTGTTTGTGTGTATGTTAAGTGTCTGAGGTCGGATACGAACTCATGTCCGTCTGACTCCAGGGCTGATGCTCTACTCACTGCACCACCTAGCTGCCCCTATGGGAGGCTTTCTTTTGCACTATCTGTAGAATACTGCAGCTTTTTTTCCTTAGTATGGTCAGTTCCGTTTCAGCTCCTGGTATCAGTCACTATGCTAGAAATACTGCAAGGTTATGCACATAGGAAGTCCAAAATCTTCCAGCCTTTCAAAATTCATGAGGTTATCTTCTGGTTTGATATGCCTATGTGGAGAAGGAAGAGGCCCTCTCTTCCCCTCTAATCAATTCTTTTTTTTTTCCAAATGCTTTATTAACTTCTGGTTTACATCATTCATTTCTGCCAGATTTTGAGTTACAATTTTTTCCCCATTTTTCTCCTACACACCACACCAGAATAGCAGTCCCACAGGATATTCACTCATCCCATCTGCTCTCTCCCATATCTCCTCCCATACCCCCTTCGACTTTTTCAGGAGGGCAAGGTGAATCTCTGTGGCCCAATGCCTGTATATCTTATTTCCTAATTATATGTAGTATTAATAATAGTATTAATAATTTCATAATTTTCTTGCATCATTTTCATTTCTCTTCCCAATTTTTCCTCCACTTCTCTTATCTGCTTCTTAAGGTCCTCTATGGCCTGTAACCAGCTCGTATTTTCATTTGGGGCTTTTGGTGCAGGAGTTCTGACGACCCAGTCCTCCTCCTGTTCCATGGTTCGATTCTCTTTGCCCCCAAAATAGGAGTCTGATGTTGCATTTTTCTGTTTATTTGGTTTCCTTTGCCTAGGCATGTTGCCACTTAATTACTTGATTTTTGGGCTTGTTGCCATAGTAGGACTCTGCCACCAGCCAGGGAAGCTTCTGTCCCAAATTCTGGGGTTTTCTCAGCTTCCAGAGGTATTAGGTCGGTGCCCTCTCTGAAGCTTCCACACGCTCTGGCAAGCTGGTCACATACCCCAGACCACAATCCAGATCCAAGAAGGTTAAAGCAAGAGTGAATACACCCCCCCGACTTGTCACCTGATCCCCCTACAGTCTGCAGGCCAGGAGTTGAGACTGCAATGTGGGGGGCTGCACAGCGGGGATTCTCAGCAGCTTCTCACCCTGGGGGAAAAAGCCAACTCGCTCTCCTTACTAGTCCCAGAGTCCACATTAACCTTTCACTTTGTCCTTGGCATCTATGTGTAGATAATTCTGGAAACACCACAACTGCTAGTGTTCTGGAGTCCCTCCAGCAGGTTGCTGGTCAGGCTGCCCTGGGGCTAAACCCTCTGACTCATGAGTCAGAGCACCCAGAACTGTGCTGGCCACTCCCTGCTGGGCTGTCCTCAGCAGGAGGTTAGCTTCTCTGTGTCCTTTTGTGGGTTCTGTAGTTCCAGAATTTGTTCAGAGTCCCCTTTTATAGGAATTGGAAGTGGTGGGAGCTGGAGCTGCATGGAAATGCTGTTTCTACTCTGCCATCTTGACTCCGCCCCCTAAACAATTCTTTCTTAAGACTTTGGCTGGACATGCTTCCATCACTAACCTGGCCTGCCACTCTAGTCTCTTTAACTGATCATAACATATTTCCTGGGTAGTCATTTTTTTTAATGGCTTGAGCCACCATGCTCCTCAGTTTGATTATTTTTTGCACCTATCTTAATGTCATTGACTGATTGATTGAATAGAGAGACTTTCTTACTTGATAAAAATGTATTGGTGCATCTTGTCAGATAGCTGTAAATGGGGCAGGATGCTTGATTGATTCAATTGGCCCCCACCATTATACACCTTTTTTAATTGTAGAAAATATAAACAGAACCTTGATTATTGATGGTTTTGAAATGAAAACAAGTCACTTATTTTTTTCCTTTTCCATGTCAACAAAAGAAAGTTTTTTTAAAGTTCTTTCTCTCAAAAAATCCTTTCTATCCTTCATAAGTCCAAGTCTTTCTTTGTTTTTCTGAATCAACCAGTTCATCCTTTCCTACATCATAGGAATATTCCAACCCAATTCACATCCTATCTGAGAGATTGTCTATGAAATTCCCCCCCTCCCTGATTTTATGCATTCTTTCTATTCTTGGCTACACAGGTTTTATTTATATAAGAAAATTTTAATTCAAAATAATCTAAATTAAAAAAATAATCAAAATTATTCTTTTTACACTTCAACCATCATGATTGCTATCCCTGCTTTTTTACATGCTAAATTCTTCTTCTCCCTTTATTTTATCTTTGTGTGTATCTCTCATTTTTATAATCTTTTCTGAAACAACATATTGTTGAATTTAAATTTTTAATCTGCTATCCATTTCCATTCTTTGGGTAATTTTATCCCATTCACATTCTTTTATTTTCTTTTACTTTTTTGAGGGTGGTTGGGGTTAAGTGACTTGCCCAAAGTCACATGGCTAGTAAGTGTGTTCAAGTGTTTGAGGCAGAATTTGAACTTAGGTCCTCTGACTCCAGGTTTTGTGCTCTATTCACTGTGCCACCTATCCCTCCCGCTGCCCCATTCACATTCTAAGCTACAATTACTTGTGTATTTTTCTCCTTCCTGTTTCTCCTCACTATCCTTCAAACCCTATTTACCCTATTCCACTGCACCCTTCTGCTTTACTTGTACCTGCTACTTTGCTCTCCTATCTCTTAACCAATCCACCCCTCCAAGTACCTTCCTTATCCTCTCCCCTCCACCCCATTTCCTTGCACTTTTATTTTTTTCTAAATTTAGAAGACTTTTATACTCTTCTAGATATATATGTTCTCCACTCTTTAACCCATTCCTAGTGGGAGTAAGATTCCAGCCCTACATACCCTCGCTACTATGAGCTTTTTCTGTACCAAATTTTCCTCTTATGCTTCATTTGTATTAGACAATTACTCCTCTTTATTTCTCCCTATCTGATTTTATTTTTTAGAATCACTCCATAATATTCCACTCAGCCCAAGCCTTTCTGTCAAACTACCAAATAAAAATGACAGTCATAAGAGTACTGCTAATATATTCCACACATATGAAGTAAACCATTTGACCTCACTGAGTCACTTATAACTGGTCTTTAATGTTTACCTAGATGTTATAGTTCAAAATTTCTCTTAATTTCTGAGGGCTGTGTCACAAAAACCTAAATGTCTTTGAGTTTGTTAAATGTCCTTTAAAAAAATCTGTATTATATTTAATTTTCCTAGGTAGGTTCCCTTGGTTGTAACATTAACTCTTTTGTTCTGTGGAATATAGTATCCGAAGACCTACAGTCCTTCAGCATAGTATCTGCTAGGTCTTGTGTAACTTTTTTTTTTACAGCTCCATGATTTAAATTGTTTTTTTTTCTTGTTTCTTCCAATAATTTCTCCTTTACCTTAGAGCTTTGAAACTTAGCTATGATATTCCCATAAGTTTCCTTCTGGAATCTCTTTCAGGTGGTAATCGGTGGATTTTTTCTGCTTTTATTTTGCTTTCTTTAAGGCAATTTTTCCTCAAAAATTTCTCATAATATTGTATTAAGATTTTTTTAAATCATAATTTTCAGGTGATCCCATGATTCTTATATTAGTTCTCCTCGATCTATTCTCCAGATTACTTGATTTTCTGATGAGATGTTTCACTTTCTTTCCTATTTTTTTCATTCTTTTGATTTTGTTTTATGATAACTTGGTATCTTAGAATGTCATTAGCTTCCCCTTGACCAATTCTAGTTTTCAAGGAATTATTTTCTTCCTTAAGTTTTTGATTCTCTATTTCTTGTTCGTTGAATTTCTTTTTGTGATTTTCTTGGATTGCTCTTATCTTTTTAAAACTTTTCTGCAATCTCTTTTGTTCGATTTTCAAAGTCCTTTTTAAGTTCTTCCAAGAAATCTTTTTATGTTAGGGACTATTTGATATTTCTTATGGACAAAGGAGTGACTTTTTAAGCTTCATTATCTTCCTATGAATGTGAACCTAGATCTTCTCTATCCCCATAGTACCTATCTATGGCAAGGTTCTTGCTCCTTTGCCTACTCATTTTATTTATTTATTTATTAGCAGCTATTAGTGTAATCAAGTTGTGGTCCCAAGGTACAGAGAATAATGCTCCAAGCCTCAGGTCCTCCTTACTATTATTTTTTGAGGTCTGTCTTGGGGCCCAACCTTGGGCTCTCCTCTCCACTCTTAAACCACAGCTAGGGTGCCCAGTCATGTTGTCCTGCAAATGATCTTATTCCCTGCAGGCCCTCAGGTAGCTGCAAATCATAGCTGTCGTCTTTGCCCCACAACTAAATCAGGGACTCTGCTCTCCTGCAAGTTCCCACAGCCAACAGGATACCTGCCCCTCACTACTACACTCGCTAGGAATATGCTAACTCCTTATTCCTGAAGCCATAGCACCAGATGAGTCTGGTCAGCACAGCTGTGCTTGTACTTCCTGAACAGTGGAAGGTCCTTCAATATTCTCCTACTTAGAGGTCAGACCCCTACACTGTGAGTTTCTAAGATGCTTCTTCTCAACCCAGCTGTCCCTTGGCTTTGCTGTTTGTTGATTCTGCAGAGTTGGCCTATAAGTGTTCACACTTTACTCAGGCCAAACCTACACTCCTGGAGGCTGGGTCTTTTCCAAGGTCTTCTCAAATTGTCTTAGGAAGACAACTTTACTTCATGTTTATTTTTTATTTTATTTACTTTACTTCGTGTTTATTTCTGCTGCTTTGAGGTGATGTTCTGTATTTTTTTTTTGTGAAGGAAATTTGGAGAATTGAAAGTTTTCTGACCTATTCCATCTTCCCAGAATCCTCCCCTAGATGAAATTTCATTATTTTGCTATGCTTCTGATTCTATTTTCCCTCAGAAAATTATTATATGTACTTTTTAATCACATTTCTGGAAGAGACATTTCTATGTTATGATTTTTAAGGTCAAATATATTAAAACCAATTAGTGACATGTGGTATTTCTGTAAAAATTGTAGCCTGAATGAGTCATAGATATATATAGACTCTGATCTCTTTGAGTCCTTGAGGAGTCATTATGGTCCATCATTCTGTTTTTAGCATGACCCTCCCTAAAAACATTGGATAAAAATGCATCTGATTATTAGATTTTCAATATCTAAAACATTGGGTGTTCTTTTCTTTTCCCTTCATACTTACAAATGTTCTAAGAAACTATTAAATAACCAACACATCAACACTACTATAAAGCTCAGAGAAAGATGTGAAATTTAGTTTTGCCTTTAAAATTGGTATAGAACACTAGTCCATTTTGTCTTTTTTCCTTTAAATTCTAAGTTCAGGCTATGAGTTCTTCCTTCTGTTTTTTTTTTTCTTCTTCTGGATAGAGGGGCAATGTGACCTACTGGAAAGAACATTGGTGCTAATGTCAGACTGACCGGTATTCATATCTTACTTGGGATGCTTACTAGCAGTAGGAACACAAATGAGTGACTTAACCTCTCCAAGTCTAAGTTTTATCATGTATAAAAAGGGCCTTTTAATACCTGCAATGAATACCTAACTGATAAGGTTTCAGCTTTAATAAGGAGATTATGTGTGCAAAGTTATTTCAAACCTTAAAGCATTATATAAATATTCCCTATTATTTTTACTTTTAGGATTTGGGATTTCATCAGGATGCTTAGACTCTCCACTGACACAGACCAGCCCTTCTACAACTTATTAGATGGCTTTTCAGAGGTATTGTGACTGACACAATACTCAGCAGCAAACCTAGTGATGAACATTTCCCACTAGCTTAAGGGAGAAAAATAGGAAAATTAATTTTCAATAGAAATGTTCCTTTTTAAGATAAAGAATAAATATCCATTAAAAATAATGCACATTTTCCTGAAGGCTGGAAATGAAAAGCTAGGACTTCTAGTACATAATTCTGGAAGACACAACTAGGACCACTGGGTGAGAATTAGATGAAGTCAGATCTTTGCTCAATATAAGAACTTCCTAGTCAGTAGAAAAGGACTGTGTTGAGTTGACTCATGACATAGTAAGCCCCTTTCACTGGCAATGTTCAAGCAGAAGTTGCATAAATAATTACCTACTAGCATTGTTATAGAAAGCATTTCTTCTTTGGATTGGAAATTGGACTAGATATCCTCTAAGGTTATTTCCAGTGCTAGATTCTTTTCATTCAGGTTCTAAAAAAACAAAACAAAATATAATTTATCATAAATGAATCTCTATAATATCTGAAGAGTTGCTATCCCCATAAAATTCATTTAGAAGGCAAAAGGTCAAGAATATCAAAGGAAATTTTAAAAAAATAAGGGAATGAAGTTTAATAGTACCAGTTCTTGAACTATATTCTGATGCAATAATTATCGAGGCTATCTAGTACTGGCTAAGAAGCGAAGGGGTGGATCAATGAAACAGAGGATACATAAAATACATAGTAGTAAATGATTATAGTAACTGTGTGTTTGAGAAATATAAAGATTTAAGATTTTGGGATAAGTGCTGTATTTGGTAAAATTGCTGGGAAAATTTGAAAGCAGTCTGACATAAATTGGGTATTGACCAATATCTTACAGTATTTACCAAGATAGAATCAAAATAGATACGTGACCTAGATATAAAGGAAGATACCATAAGAAAATTAGAACATGGAACACATTGCTTATTATACTTATAATAGGGAGAAGAATTTATGAATAAACAAGAGATTGAGAATATTGTAATATGTAAAATGGATCATTTTAATTACATTAAATGAAATAGTTTTTGTATGAATAAAACCAATATAGCCAAGATAAGAAGGAAAGGAGAAAAATGGGAAAAATTTTAAAGACTATTTCTTGGATAAAATTCTCACATCTCAAATATATGGAGATCTTTGTAAAATTTGTAAGAGTATGAGTCATTCTCCAATTGCTAAATGGCCAAAAGATATGAATAGGCAGTTTTTTGGTAAAGAAGTAAGTCAAAATTATATAAAGTCACATAAAAATGCTTCAAATCATTACTGATCAGGGAAATGCAAATTAAAACAACTTTGAGGTATCATTTCACACCTATCAGATTGGCTAAAATGATAAAAGGGGGAAATATGTTGTAGAGCATGTGGAAAAATTAGGACATTAATACATTGTTGGTGGAACTGTGAACTGATCCAACCACTTTGGAAATTTGGAACTATGCTTAAAGAGTCAAAAAACTGTGTGTACTCTTTGACCCAGCAATACTTCTATTGGGTCTGTTTCCCAAGGTTATCAGAGAAAAATGGAAAGAACCTCTATATCCTAAAATAGTTATAGCAGCACATATGATTGTGATCAAACACTACTATGATGTAAGGAAAGATGAGCTGGTTAATTTTAGAAAAAAAACATGGAAATATATGGAATAATGGAAAGTGAAATGAGTAGAATCAAGAGAGGACTATATACAGTAACAGCAATATTGTTTGAGGAATGATTTTGAACAACTAAGTTGTTTTGAGTATAATAAATACTCAAATCAACTACAGAGGACCTATGAAGGAAGATGCTATCCACCTACAGAGAAAGAACTGATAGATACAAGTATGCATAGTATAGTTTTACATGCATTTGTAAAGCTGTATCAAATGGTAACCTCTAACATGGGGTGAGGAGGGAGGGAGACAGTTTGAAACAAAATGTAACAAAAAAAAAACTAAAAAAAATAATCATAAAGATATTGACAACAGCAAAAAAGTTGACTATTTTTATAAAACGAAGCAGAAAAGACCTTAAGTAGAATACTAAAAATAATGTATTAAATCTGAATTAATTCAATGTACCTGAGTACTTGATTCATTAATCCAGCCCTGGACTCTCTGCACACAGCTCCAACTGTCTCCGGAATTTCTTAACCTAGATGTCCCATAGAGATCTCAAATTTAACAGATCCAAAACAGAACTAATTTACTTTCTCTGAAATCCTCTCCTATTCCAGATTTTCCAATTTATTATCAAGGATGCTCCAACTCTCCCAGTCACAAGCCTGTACCTTTAGTTTTATTCTCAACTTCTTACTCTCACTAAACCACATAGCCAATCCATTGCTAAATCTTGTTTTTTTTTTTTTTACCATAACAACATCTCATGTAAACAATCACATGACTCCACTCATATAGCCAAAACTGGATTTCAGGTTCACATTACTTCTCCCCTGTCTTCTTGTCCTCCTGCCCCAACTTTCCCCCACTCAGATCCACCCTTCATTTAGCAATCCAAGTGATTTTTCTAAAATGTAGGTCTGACTGTATCACCCTCCTCTCAACAAACTCCAGTGGCTCCCTGTTACCTCCAGGATCAAATATAAAGTCCTCTGCTTGTCATTTTAAGTTTTTCATAATCTAACTCCTTCCTACATTTTCAGCCTTCTTACACTTTACTCTCCTCCATGAAGTCTTTGATAACACCCAAACTATATCATAGCTACCCTGATGTAGGTCCTGCAACTTAGCTCCTGATATCCCATTTCTATGAATGTTTCCATGACTGGAATGCTCTGACCCCACTTACTCTTCTAAGTTTCCTTGCATTTCTTTTAAGATACAACTTAAGTCTTATCTCCCATAGGAGGCCTTTCCTGTTTCTCACAGTTGATAGTACCTTCCCCTCTCAGTTACTGTAGCAGCAAGCACCCCAGCATGCCCAGGGTGGCTGCCAACACAGGTTCTTAGATCTACTTTTCTAAAGGAAAGCAACTCAAAATGGGTTAACAAGCTTACTTTAATCAGTCAAACATGCATTGTTTACCTAGTTCAGGGGAAAAAGGTCAGCACCTCGAATTTCAGAGTATACAGACAGAAGTTACAAGACAGAGAAACAGAACAAGCAGACAGGCTTCCAAACTGTCCAACCATTATATACATCCTATCAAAGGGCCTAGGGGCAGGGAAGATATTTAAATTTGTATTTCCATTACAGTTACCTTCTATCTACTCGATAAATTTTAGGTATATACTTAGTTACATGTTATCACCTACATTAGAATCCACACTCCCCGAGGGAAAGGACTGTTTTTGCATTTCTTTGCATGCCCAGAGTTCATCAAAATGTCTGGCACATGTTAAGTGTTTAATAAATGTTTACTACATAGTGACTGACAATCAATCAACATGAACAAAATAAATGCCATTGGTTTGCCAGTCCTCTCAGTGAAAGGAGAGATAACAGTAGAATAATTTGAAGGGATAGAGACAAGTGAAAGTTTGTAGAGTGTGTGTATGTATATGTGTGTATGTGTAGGATAAGGGAGGCTGGTGTGTTTGTAGGTAGCTGGAAGTAAATTATAAGATACAGAAAGACTGAAGATTAGAAAGGAATGATTGTTAGGGGCAGCTAGGTGGCAAAATGAATAAAGCACTGGCCCTGGAGTCAGGAGGACCTGAGTTCAAATTTGGCCTCAGACACTTAACACACACACACACACACACACACACACACACACACACAAAACTAGCTGTGTGACCTTGGATGAGTCACTTAACCCCAACTGCCCTCCAAAAAGCAAAAAACAACAACAAAAAAAGGAAAGGAATGATTGTGAGGTGACTCTGCCAGAGGAAATAATCAAGGATTGGATAAATGGTACAAGTAGAGGGGTTGGTTTTGTCAAGGAGAATGACTACCATTACACTCACACCCCCAGACAACCCACCATGTACTGAATGCATGAAGGTCTTCTATAATGATAATACTGGGAACAAAAAGGATAGTTATAGGACCACTAATGAACAAAGTAGGGGAGATTATATCTAAAGAACGATGAAAGAAGATATGGAAAAAATGTTGGCTGCCTTGCTAAAACATAGAACACATTCTCCATTACCAATAATTCTTTAACAACAATAACAAAATGACTTTAAATAAGCATGTAGCTAGACTTGTAATTAATGAGGTTCCAATTATTAAACTTTTAGCAGGCTTGGGTAGCAGTCTGGGAACAGACCATTAATCATCTACATCAGGCACATAGCTTAAGGGTATTCAATTTATAATTCCTTTTAAAGATCTTGTACTTCATGCACAAAAAAACCCTTCATTTTCTTTTGAACTGTGCTAATTTTGATGTAATTAACATTTTGAAGAGTTAGTTTTGCAAAGAATTACTATCCTCGCATTTCACACAATTAGTTCTATGTCAGAAATACATTCTGTTTCTAAACTATGGATACTACAACATATGAGTAATGGCCCTGGGCAAGGTTTTGGAGTACTATATGTATTTTTGTTTTAAAGAAAGATTAAAGATTCTTTCTGTGGCTTTAAGTATGTATTCTGCATCCTTACCTTAGTACCTAAAGAGGACTGGGAAATGTCACAAACATTGACATCTATTTGAAGTTATCAGACATTATGGGAGAACCTAACCAACACAGGATAGGGGCAGGGGCAGAAGGTATTAGTTCTTAAAAGACATTAGAACCTGGAAATAGGAGGCACTATATAACAAAACATGATCCGTAGTGCCACTAGCATCAGCTTTCAACTTCTTGAATTAATTTATGGACAAAGGAAGAAGGATCTAGACCAAGGAAGTGTAAGAGGGAAAAAGGACATGAATCCAGAAGACATTTTGGAGGAAGATTGATCAGGACTTGTTGATATATGGGATGGAGAGGAAGTAGGCAAAGATGAAGCCTGATTTTTCTCTAATTCAGCCTGCTTTCCTTCAAGAACTAGCTTTCTGGTTAGGGAAAGTATAATAAGAAAGTAACAAGCAGATATTAAACACCTACTATGAGCCAGGAACTTTGCTAAGCACTGTACAACTATTAGCTCATTTGGTCCTATGGTAATCATTACTCTTTTTTTAGTTTAATTTTCATGTTAATAGAATTGTTTTCTAGAATGTTTTCCTTTGAAAATATAATAATAATAGCTAGCATTTACATAGCATTTTAAGGTTTGCAAAGTGCTTTACATAGCCTATCTCAAATAATCCTCACAAAAATAGGTGCTAATATTATCTCCACTTTATTGAGACTGATAGAGTTGAAGTGAATTGCCCAGAGTCACAAATCACAAAACTCTTTTAAGTGTCTGAGGAAGGTTACAAGACCCAATATTTCTCCCACATTATAAGTTTCATCTTCAAGGGAATTGTCAGAAACCTAGAGGTGAAAGTGAATATTATGAGCCCATTGGAATATTTATCCCTGGGATTGAAACAACTTATACATGTTGGTAACCTGCTTTGTAGGACAGAGTGAGTGGGTGAGTGAGTGACAGAGAGAGAGAGAGAGAGAGAGAGAGAGAGAGAGAGAGAGAGAGAGAGAGAGAGAGTTGTGTGTAAGAGTATTGAGGGGCAATGGAGGAATGATAGATATTTTGTTGGTGTATTTAAATGGTTTTACATAAAGAAAAAGCAGTATGCTGGTGTGTGGGAAAAATGATTTCTTCCTTTCTTGGTTAATTTCTATTTCAAGAATTAATCTGTGACCATGATATTTTTATTGATGCATTCATCTTGTGTAAGTGTTTAAGGCAGACATTTTTTGGTTAATTGTAGGAAGTTATTTTCACTTGTGCTGAAATATTATTTTTATTTTCACATTCCCATTCACAGATACCCTCCAGGGTGACTTTAGTAGAAAGGTTTTTTTTTTTTTTTCTGGACCTTCAGCACTACTAAGTAAATAGAACTGACCTGTGGAGAGTTCTTAATGGGGCTTAAGTTCTCAGGAAAGGTCAGAGAGTTATGGCTGTCAGCACTCCCTGAAAATATTTCAGTTTAAATTTTAAGGACAAATCTCTTTGTATATTTTATTTTAAAAGCCAATCTAGTCCAATGATCAAGTAATAAACATTTATTAAGTATTTATGTTTCAGCAATGTACTAGGTGCTAAGGATAAAAGACAAAAATAAAAGCTTGCTCTCAAGTAGCTTACAGTTTATCAGGCAGTAATAATTAATCAACCTTTACTAAGCACTTACCAAGTATACTAAGTACTGAGGAAACAAATAAGAAAAAATGACAATCTCTGACCTCAAGGAACTGTAGAGAAGTCCCAGAATAATGCATCCAGGTGAGAAATGAAGAGATCTCAGCTGAGTTCTCTTTCTTAAATGGAGGGTTGAAGTTAATGACCCCACCCTATACATATAAATATAATCATTCCCCTCCTTAAAAATCTTCAGCATTGTGGTAGAAAGACTATAGGATTCAATGACTTGGGTTTGAACCCTGACTTTGACACTTGCTACCTGTGTAAACATGGAGAAGAAATTTAACCTCTCTGAGCTTCATTTTACATATTGTCAAGTAGAGAAACAAGTCCCTAACACTGGAGACCTCCTTCCAAGTTGCCATTCATGGGCCTGTTCAGATGCCACCTTCTCCATGAAAACCCCAATAGTCAGAAATAGTCTCTTCGTTTGAATTCTTATAGAACTTAATTTTTACCTTTCTTTTAAAAATTTATTTATTTACTTTTAGTTTACAGCATTCAGTTCCAAATCTCCCCCCTTCACCCCGCTGCCATGGTGGCATGCAGTTTGATATAGGTTCTACAAATACCTTCACATTAAACATTAGTCAAGTTACAAAGAAGGATTATAACCAATGGAATGAACAGTGAGAATGAAGGAACAAAACCAAACACAAAAGAGAGAGAGCAAGTAGTTTGCTTCAATCTGCATCGAAACTCTATGGTTCTTCTTCTGGATGTGGATATCTCTTTCCATCATGAGTCTTTTGGAGTTGTCTTAAAACCTTGCAATGCTAAGAGGAACCCAGTCTATCAAAATTAGTCGTCACACATACATTGTGTCTCTATTTATGTACAAAGCTCTCCTGGTTCTGCTTTCCTCACTCAGCATCAGTCTCTCTAGGTTATGATGAAGTGGTGTCTGCTCCTCATTTCTTATAGCACAATAGTATTCCATTAATTAATATACTATAGTTTGTTTAGCCATGCCCCAGTTGATGGGCATCCCCTTGATTTTTAATTCTTTGCCACCACAAAAAGAGCTGCTATAAATATTTTTGTACATATTTTTATCTTTCTTATATATTAGTATTCTATTTTGAAATATGGTTATTTATGTATGTATCCTGTGCTCCCAATTAGCTCCTTGGAATGTACCTATTATGCTTATTGAGTTATATATATTGAGCTCAATGAGATGTTGGACTACTGGTATCTGCCAAGCAAAGAAAGCATCTAGCTCATTAAATAATGTGTGTATGTGTCTTAAGATTTGGGCAGAGATAAATAATATCCTATATCTCATATAAGAAACAATTTTTAAAATGCTTTTGAACATTAAAGGTGACAAGAACTTCATATTTTTGAAGTTATTTCATTGTTTATTATTTTTCATATATAAGATTTCTTCCAATGATTGTTATATTTTCTAATTTGTTAACTCTTAGTCTCTTATTATAGTTTCATAGAATGTTATCATTGGAAGGTACCTTAGAGATCATCTAGTTGAAACTCCTTATTTTATAGGGCCATTGAGGTTAAGTGGTTTGTCAAGATCACAAAGTAGCAGAGCAGTTACCCAAACCTTATTCTTCTTCCTCTAAGAAGAGTTTACTTTCCATTCTTTAGCTATAGTATTTTATTCCTTCAAAGTCTAAACTCAGAACACCTTTCTGATTTTCAACCTGACACATTTTTTTTTTTGTTGTTTTGCTTTTTTGGAGGGCAATTGCAATTAAGTAACTTGCCCAAGGTCACACAGCTAGGTTTTTTTGTTTGTGTGTGCGTTAAGTGTCTGAGGCCGGATCTGAACTCAGGTCCTTCTGACTCCAGGGCCTACGCTCTACTCACTGCGCCACTTAGCTGCCCCCTGACACATTTTTAATGAGCTCTGTCTCTAAGAACTACTTAGTCCAGCCTACTCTCTGTATTAGAGCTGAAACACTAGATTGATATTTTTGGAAGGATAAATTGGGCCATATTTTGTCTCAATTCTTACCTAGCTCTTAGTCATCGAATGGGGATGGCCTCAGACAAACTGAGACCTAGGAAAGACCTTAATTTAGAAAGGTCAGCATTACCCACTGAGCCTGGGCCATTGCCAGTCATCTTGACCTTTGTCTTGCTGAACTCCAGTGACTCTGGAGGAGTGAGTGAGGCTGATGACTTTGTGTTGTTCTGCCTCACTCAAATCCAGTTCAAGTGCAAGTCAATGCTCCTGATGTTATTGGTCCTCTTTGACAACAAGGGAACAACAATAACAACCATGAAATCCCAATGCAATTTCCTAAGAATCCCTAGGAGATATCTTTTGATACTTCAGTGGGTTGAAGATGTAATCTGTGACCTCATCAATGTGAGTATTCCCTCCAGTGATATAGTTTGCAAGCCTTCATGCCTTCTCCCCTTGGGCAATCCTTGTCCATACCCTCCCATAAGCCTCCTAAAGGGGGTCCACCAGATGTTTGTGGGGCCTTTATTGTTTTTAATAATCATGAATACTGATGTAACACTCAGCTTTTGTTATCCTGTCTTAAAGATCTTTGATGACATCTCATGCTGGTTCTTTGGTAATATGTTTCAATGTGCTCCTTGAGCTCATATTTGTTCATTTCTCTTCTACTCAGTAATCTACAGTGACTCTCTATTGCCTCTGGAACAAAATATAAACTTTTCTGTCTATTGTTCAAAGCTCTTCACAACCTGAGCTCAATCTATCTTTCTAGTCGTCTTATTATACATTATTCCTTTTCTACAAATTGGCCTTCTCTGCTTCTAATACATGTCAGACCACCTCCTATCTCTGTATTGTTATAATGGCAGACCCATATCTCTGGAATGTGCTCCCTATTCATCTTTTTGTAGAATCCCTCTCTTCCTTCAAGACAGCTCAAGCAAAGTCTTTTCTGATAGCCCCTAATTGTTAGTGCACTTCCTTCTAAGGTATGTGTATTTATTTTGCATTTATTCTGCCTACGTTTATATATATATATATATATAGATATAGATATAGATATAGATATAGATATATAGATATATATATATGTATATGTATATGTTGTCTCCCCTGTAGATTGTAAACTCTTTGGAAGTAGGCAATATTTCACTTTTATCTTTATGTCTAAAGAAGATAGTACAGTACCTGACCCATAATTGCTCATGCCCACAATGTGCCTCTCTTCTCCATTGTATTTCTGGTGACTTCAATTCTTTGGCTAGTGTTATCAGAAAGAAAAAAAAGGGGTGGGGGTGATTCAGCATCACCAAATAAGAATAGTTTGATGACTGCAATAAATGTAGGACCAGAAGGCAGGAAGACCTGAGTTTAAATCTGGCTTCAGAAACTGATTAGCTGTGTGATCCTGGCCAAGTCACTTAACATTTTTTCCTTCAGTTTTCTCATTTGTAAAATGAGCTGGAGAAGGAAATGGCAAACATTCCAGTATCTTTGCCAAGAAAACTGCAACTGGGGACATGAAGTGTCAGACATGTCTGAAAGGACTGAAACAATATCAACAATGACAAAACAATAATAGCAGCAGTGGCAACAGTAGCAGCAGCAGCAAAACTCCAATTCTTCAGCTATGAGACATCAGAAAGAAAAAAAAATTGGTGAGAATGTTTCAGCACCACCAAGTAAGAGTATGTTAAATAGGAAGATTCTATTAATAAATAATACTTGCATTTCCCAAAGGAGATGATGATCCAGAATTTCCTACAACTAAAGACTTCAATCTCCACTGTTTTCAGTCAGTCAGAACCTACACATGTGTGGGCATGAGTGTGGATATATGCTAGGCAAAAACACATTTATAAACTACTGGTTCCATTTACTTATCAAAGAAAAATAATAGAGAAAGTTATCAGGATCCACAGATTGTAAGAAGAAATGCACAGTGATCTTAAGCACTCATAGTTGCAAATATCATAGTCCCTTTAGCAACTAGATGGAAGGAGGATGCACTGAAGATTCTTACAAGAGAAGCAGTTTTGAAGAAAAGTTTATGTTTCTCTAGGGCAATTTCAAATTCAAATGTTCAAAAGTAAATGCTGTAATTAAATTCCTTTTGACAAGAATTCTTTTATTAAAAGCCGACAGTGTGTCAGACTCTAGGCTAGACATGAAAGATACAAATGTGAAATAGTCCTTATCCTTAATTCCACTGGAGAAATTGCCTAGGTACAAGGGTGGGGAACCTGTGACCTAAAGGCCACATCTAGCCCACTAGTCCTCAAATGTGACCCATTGAAAAAATCTGGATTTGCACTTGAGGACCTAGAAGGTCACATATGGCCTCGAGGTCACAGATCCCCCACCCCTGAACTAGGAGATACTTAAATGAGGAAACTGAGATGTCTTACTGCCTCAGTGAATTAACAATTAATCAGCAAACCTTCATCAAGAACCTACTATCTATCAGGCCAGGTGCTAGGGCTACAAAGACAAAAATGAAAGTCTATGCCTTCAAGAAGCCTAAATTCTAATAGGAATATAGGTATACAATATTAGACACATAAAACATATACAATGCAACCTTGGAGGGTAGGAGGAAGATATTAGCATTTGGGGACCAGGAAGGGCCTTATGGAGAAGATGGAGCTTGATATGAGTCTTGAAAGAAAATAGGTACTCCATGAGGTGATGGAATAAAAGGTGTATATCCCAGGCACTGGGTACAAACAGTAAAAAGGCAAGAAAATGGGAGGTTGAGTGTCATGTATGATGATCATCAAGAAGTACAATTTGACTGATTATAGAGGACCATAGGAGAGTAGTATGTACTAAGGCTGGAAAAGTAGAATGGATCCAGATTATAAAGAGCTTTAAATGTTTGCAGAGCTTGTAATTAATCCTAAAGATAAGGATTCATTGGAATTTATTAAATAAGGGCATGATATGGTTAGATCTGAATTTCAGGAAAAACACTTTGTGTCTTACTCTGATTGAGCTAAACTTAATTCATTTAGATTAAACACATGCTCCTTCACAGGGCAACCAGTGGATGAGTTGAGAAATAATGTTATTAATTCTTAAGAAAAGAAATTATTTAATTATACTTTGCTATTCATAAGAAACATTCATTATGCTTTGATTTAACATAAAATTATTATGGAAACATATTGTTCTGTCTTCTGGAGTTTCTTGTAGCAACTGGGTTGTTCCATGCTGTGCACACACCACAGTCCATAAAAATCCATTATTTTTAATAATTACTTCCAGGAGTGAAATTAATAATGCCTTCCAGTTCCACCAAATTGCTCTCAGAAGAGGTATTAACATGTAAACTTTTTATATAGTACATAGTTGTACTTGATTAAATCACAAACTATTTGGTGCATTGGAGTTAGGAAGACCTAGGTTCAAATGTTCAGGGACAATTCACTGACCTTTCTACTTTGTATTACTGTAAGATAATGAGGTTGGATTGGGGAGGTTCTAAGGTTCCTGCCGAGACTAAATTTATGATCCTGTGGTAATATGTAATGATGACTCAATTATTTCTCACAAAGGAATAATGGGAATAAAATTGTTTGAGGTTAACTGCCTCTGAGGGAAGTTTCTATTTACCAAGCCTGCTTTCCCCTCAGGCACTGTTTTAGCTCAGTTGTGCCCAGAGGAATCATGAGATCTATATTCATATTTTAAAAAAAATTCTTTGGAAGTTTATAAAAAAATAACAATTGATAAGACCCTCTCTCCATATTCCCCAGCTAGAGAGAACTCATCCCTGGACAATTCAGACAGAATTTGTTCTGTTTGTGTGTGTGTGTGTGTGTGTGTGTGTGTGTGTGTATCCATCTCTGATTGTTTCAGCTTTCTCTCTGTCTCTGTTTCTTTCTGTTTTTGTCAGTAACATTCTTGCTTTTTCTGTCTCTTTTGTGTACCTCTCTATGCAAACAATGAAACAAGGAAGCAACATCTATTATTGATCAGAACCTTATCTAAGCCAGCAGTCAAACTAATTAAATGTAAAATATAAATCAATTTTAAAGAACAGGAAACCTTTGGATTCTATATCTCTTTCCCTTATCTTGGACCCCTAACACACACAAAGGAAAGTGATAGGGAAGGAGAGTTAGGCACGTCACAGACTTTCTGATGGAAATGTCCACAATAATCTGCCTCCTTTAGTTATAGACTCAGGTGTTCCATGGCGCTAGTGGGAAATCAGCTTCAGGCGCAGTGGAACCCCAGATGAGGTTAAAATATTCTCCATACTGGCCACCTCATATTTTTCCTCCTCTTGTACGTGGTCTGCTCAAACTGGAATTTAACCCTGCAACTAGCTTACTTGCTTTTCCTCTGTCCTGCTTCTTGCAATATTTCTCTTCCAGGATAAGGGGCAAAATGTCATCCCTTTAAATTCACTCAGTCCTACTTCTTTCTGTGGATTCAGATAAACCAAATGTTTTTTTTTTCCCCAGTTAACAGAACTTTATTCTTCAGCATGTATCATGTCAAATCAGACAAAATCACCACATTGCAAAGTATTTCTCTCATATCAATAGATAATGATTTTTCAAACCTATGACTATGGGTCACAACTACTTGTATTGAACTAAATAGTTAATAATTATACCAAAACAATGTTTATAAACTGCTTTTTTAATGTTGGAAATAATTATGTTTTTGAGTCGTGATCATTTTCATAGCTTGCAAACAAAGAAAGACTATCACTTAACTATGCATTTGGAAAAAAAATTTAAGATGATGAGACTTGAGAGATGATATAGTCTAACCCACTTATAAAGAAACTAAGGTCCAGAGAGTTGAAATTAATTGCTTCAGGAGCACGATTTGATAGGTGGCAGAATCTAGATTCCAACCCAAGATTTTTGATTCACAATCTAGACTTCTTTGTTCTAGATAGTGTCATCTCCATCACTTCATATATTTGTCTCACTTTCCCATACTGCCTCACAGAATTCTTTATGGAGACCCAATAAGAGGTTAGAACTGGACAAACTGCTCTTTCCCATCTCTCAAGATGGCAGACCAAAAGCCACCCAAGGAAAAGAAGGTCAAAAAGGAAAAAAAGAGAAAAAAAAGGAAGATGTAGTTGAAAAGGCCAAAAAGCCTCGAAAGCATTGCAGTCGGAACCCAGTCCTGGCCCGAGGGATCAGTAGATACTCCAGGTCTGCCATGTATTCCCGGAGAGCCATGTACAAGTGGAAATATGCTGCCCTGAAAACCCGGATTGAAAGTAAGAAGAAAGACAAAGTGCCTGCTACTATCTCAAAGCCTGTTGGTGGTGATAAGAATGGAGGAACTCAAGTGGTAAAGATTCCCAAAATGCCTAGGTATTACCCTACTGAGGATGTGCCTAGAAAGCTGCTAAGTCATGGCAAAAAGCCCTTTAGCCAGCATGTGAGGAGACTTCCGAGCTAGCATCAAGCCCGGTACGGTTCTGATCATGCTCACTGGCCGCCACAGGGGCAAACGCATGGTTTTCCTAAAGCAACTGGCTAGTGGCTTGCTACTGGTGACTGGACCTCTGACCATCAACCGTGTTCCTCTGAGAAGGACCCATCAGAAATTTGTCATTGCCACGAGTTAACCTTTCAGGTGTGAAAATTCCAAATCATCTTACTGATGCTTACTTCAAGAAGAAGAGGCTTGGTAAACCTAGACACCAAGAAGGAGAGATTTTTGGCACAGAAAAAGAGAAATACGAGATTACAGAGCAGCACAAGGCTGATCAGAAAACAGTAGACTCTCAGATCCTACCCCAAATCAAGAAAATTCCTCAGCTCCCTGGCTACCTGCGTTCTGTCTTCTCTCTCTCCAATGGAGTTTATCCTCACAAACTGGTGTTTTAAATGCCTTGCAGAGAACACTTATAAAAATATTTGCAATAGTTAAAAAAAAAAAGAACTGGACAAGCTATGACGACTCTAAAACCCCATGCTAAAACAAGGTAGTATTTTATTGTTATTGTTTGTCCTTCCTTCTCAAAGAGGACCATGACATCAGGGAGGTGATGCCATGACATGCAAGTGAATTGGATTTAAGTGGGGGAGGGCCTGTGCAAAGTCACCAGCCTCACTTTCTCCTCCAGAGCCATCTGGGTCCAGTGGTCAGATACAGATCAAGACAACTGGAGATGGACTTTGAAGCAGTGGGAGACCTTGACCTCTTTTAGCTAAGATCTTTAACAGGCCTCAGTTTGACCTAGACAATGCCCATTCAGTAATTGAGACTATGTAAGAAAGGAGGCAGAGAATGGTCTCTTTTATCTGGTCAAAAAAATATCAATCTGGGAGGGGAAGACCCTCAGGGTTTCTGGCCAAAACAGGAACAAATGTTTTTTTTTTTTTTTTTATATTCACTCTGAGTAAATCAGGGCCCAAATGGTGACTAAGTGTGTCTTGGACTTGGACCTATTGTTGATCAATCAATGAGAGCCAGAGTGATCTGTGTTTAAGACATGGTCCTTCAGAAAAAAAATCTAGCCTCTAAATGCGAGGATATTTTATGATCAAAATTTACATTCATTTGGGTTATGGGTAAGGGTATGATACCCTTTGTGGACAGAAGAAAGGGAAGGGAAGGGAAGAGAAAGGAAAGGAAGGAAGGTAGTAGTATTTTTATTATAGGATCCTTAGATAGTAGTATTATAGGATCCTTAGATAGGTAGTAGTATATATATGATACCCTTTGTGGACAGAAGAAAGGGAAGGGAAGGGAAGAGAAAGGAAAGGAAGGAAGGTAGTAGTATTTTTATTATAGGATCCTTAGATAAGGGTCTGTATCTTCAGAGATTTTCTTTATTTTTTTTAAATCTCTTTTTTTAATTCTCTTAAGAATTGGACGATATTTGATAACAAGTAATTGCCACAGAACAGTTAACATTAACTGGAAAAATGACACTAAAATACTTCTCTGAAAGAAGTTTTAGATTATTCCTATAGAATGATGCCTGCTATTTAAGACATTTGTAAATAGAGTATAATTAGATGGTTCCCTGGGACATTGAGAGGATAACTGACCATTGCTACACAGCTAGTCAGAAGCAGAAATTGAATCCAGGTTTTCTTGTGTCCCAGACCAGACCTTTATATACTATAGGATGCTACCTCTTACAGGTAACACATTAAAATATGAGGAATTCACAGAGGAAGTTTAATGTAGGGTCAACAATCCTATTAGATTATAAATATATTGAGGGCTGATTCTGCATATTGTTTATTCTTAGTTTCTCTAATTCCTAGCAAAAATGTGGTATATAATTAATTGGTGCTAAGTAAAGGTCTGCTAAAATGTTGAATTTTTCAGTTATTATATTCAGAAATAGTGTTTGTGTTCATTTTTATTTGTATTAATAGCTTTTAAATGACTATACTTTAAAATTTCTGTGTTTATATTTTCATGTAAAGGTATGAGCTTATATTCATAAATAATATTTTTAGAAGAAAATAGAAAGGTGCTTTTAATACATCTTTGCTTAACTGAGAAAATACTTAGCATTTCTTTCAATCCATTAATGAGTTCCCAGATAAACTCCAAATCAACAGTCCCATTTCTGTCAGTGAGAGCTCTAGAACAATATATCTGCTAACATTTTTGGCATACTCATTGGAAACTGCTACTATATTGAAACTGCATTTTTCATTTCATTTAATTAAAACTTACTCTTATTTTAAGCCTCTGTAATTTCCCTTGTAACCTTATTGAATCATTCTTGATGAAAACCCTCTGAATCCTTTTATATTGCCTTCATTCTCTCAAAAATAGATTAGAAATTTATTAGTGTTTATTTTCTCCTCCTGCTTTACTTCTTTATCATGGCATGGAGGTGAACCTGTGCTCTTAAAGGTTATGTCCCTAGAAAACAAATTTCAGCAGATCCCACTAATCTAGAGAAACTTTGAGTGAAGATTACATGATAGACTTTGTTGGAGAGCCTTATCACAAAGTTGGCCACCAGAAGAGGAAATGTTTTTGATTATAGAAATGGAAGAAGGCTATTACTTAAAACACAGAAAGTTTAAAAATCTACATTAGTAGAGAAATATTTATTTTAATTAAATTTCTCCTCTCATTGAAGTTATTTTACTTATAATGGGTCCTCAGTTAATTTCTGACTGGGTATGGCCACTCAGCACCAAAACCATCAGTTCAATAGAAAAAAAAATCCAACATTTTATTTGTCACTTTGTAGAAAAGTGGTGCAAGGGATACAGCACTGGTCATATAATCAGGAAATCTCATCTTCCTGAGTTCATAGTAAACTCACTTTGGGCAAGTCCCTCAATCCTGTTTACCTCATTTTCTTCACCTATAAAGTGAACTGGAGAAGAAAATAGCAAACCATTTCAATATCTTTCCCAAGAAAACCTTAAATGGGGTCGTGAAAAGTTGAAAATGACTGAACAACAACAAGAAAAAGTATAGCATTTTGACTTAAATCATTCATTTTTCATTTGTATTACTTGGCATTATAATGACATAGCACCAAATTCTTGTATTTTTATTTCATGGTTACTGTGTGTTTATCACAGCAGGTACTTAGAAAGTATTGAATCATCTGAACTATTTATACCAATTTTCAACTCCTCCACCTCCAAACACATAAACATGTAGAATTCTTTGTGATTATTTAATCTTTAGCTTGAAAATGACCTTAGAAAACCTTTAGTTTAATCTGTAACTGACGTCCTCTATAATAGCCTGGAGTGTACATCTAGGTGCTGCTCAAAGGCTTCCTTAATGGAGAATTTGGTGCCTCTTAGGATAATTGATTTCATGCTTAGTTCCCATATCAGTAAATTTTTCATACAGACCTGAAATTTCTCTCTCCACCTGTTGTTCAGATTTATACCTTCTGGGGCCAATCAAAACAAATTTGATTCCTCTTCTATGTGATAACTCTTCAAATATTTAAAGATAACTGTCATCTTTACCTCTACCACTTCTCTTTAGCAGAAGACACAGTCCTCATTATCCTGGTTATTATCATCTAAACATGCTCCAGGTATGTAACTATACTTTCCAAAATTAAATTCAGTACTTCACTTTGGTTTGACTAGGGTAAAATATGGTAGGGCTAAAGTGAACTCCCTTGTTCTGGACATTATCCTTAACGTTATACTATTTTCTCCCTTTGCCTCCCATATATCATTGTTGACTCATGTTGAATTTTCAGGCCACTAAAGTCATTAGCTCTTTTACTCACATATATGCAGACACATTTTCCTCTTACTGTACTTGTCTTCGCAGGTTTCTGAGTTGTTAACTCAAAACAACAGTTTAATTTGACCTTCAACAATTCAGCTAATGAGCATTAAGTTCTTACAATTATTTTGCCTTTTATTAGGGATAATAGTAGAGAGTTTTAAATTTTTATTTAATTTATTTTTGACACAGTTTTATACTTTCTTATATTGACACAGCAAATACTTCCTTACAAAAATCATACCTATGTACATATCATTCGTAGTAGTCTCATTAATATGTTTATTTATTATTTCTAAGATTTGAATTTTTTTACACAATTATTTTTAGGACCCCTACAATTTAGTTTCTAATTTGGTATCATGCTTATTTTAAAAAATGATCATAGCTTTTATTATGAAATAACTCTAAAAGATGTTTCCTTCAAACATTTGTCAATTCTTTATACCCTAAAATATGCGATTAATTTTTTAAAGCTGCCATGTGATTTTGAAGAATGAATGTTTTCTAAGTGTGTTTCTTGTGTGCAGAAAATTGTTACATTCTGTTTTTTAATCTATTTTCTATTTCTCATCAACTTTAGGGGTATCTAATCATGTAATTTTCAAAATAATTTTTGGTTGTTTTCTTACCTATCAAAAATATCTTCCTTCCTCCTTTCTTCCTTCCTTTCTTCCTTCCTTCCTTCCTTCCTTCCTTCCTTCCTTCCTTCCTTCCTTCCTTCCTTCCTCCTTTTTTTTTCTTTCTCTAGGTACCTACAGATTATTTTATTTGAAACAATTGGATCTTAATCTCTCCATCCTCACAGTCAGATACTATTTTCCTTCTATTGTCCAGTCTATCCTCAGAATTTTTGGATGTTATCTTTTTTTAAAAAATTAGCTAGGTACTTGAAGCTTGCTTTGCTTAAAACCATCCAATACAAGTCTCCAACCTCATGCATGGACACTGTTCTTTCAATAATCCAGATCTATAATCTTTTATAAACTTCCTTTTCAGAGCCCAGAAAAATGTTCTTTAGATATTCTCCTTCTACCTCTTTAAGTGATCTTCACTGTTGATATTCTCATTTTAGGAAATATAATGAACCTTTGCTTTTCCTCCTCCCCATCCACATAGTCTATGATTCAGCAATACTAGTCTTCCTGCTGTTCTTGTACATAACATTTCATCTCTCAAATCTGTACATTTTCATACATTGTCTTCCATGCTTGGAATGCTCTCCCTCCACTCTACCTCTTGCTTCCTTGAAGATTAAGCTTAAATCCTATCTTCCACAGGAGACCTTGGCTAGTACCCTTCTACTGTTAGTGCCTTCCAATTTACCCTGTACGTACCTCGTATATACACAGGTCTTTCCATGTAGTCTCCCCTTTGAGATTGTGAGCTCCCTGAGGGCAGGGACCCCCTTTCTTTGTATTCCCAGAGCTTACTCAGCTCAGTGGCTGGCATGTATAAGACACTTAATAAATGCTTCTTGACTTGACATGGGCTATTTTTCTTAGTTACTCATTTCTTCAGTCTTTCTAATTTTTTAAAAGTTCTTCCCTGTGAGGATTTCTCTCCATTCTTTAATTTTTAATGGCATATTTTACTGCTTCAGTAGATCTGGATTTAGAGACAGCTGTTCACTCAACCATTTTGACAGAATTTCCCATTTTGTATTTCTGAAGTTGGTATTTAATACCTAAGTGAAGAACTTTAAATTTGTCCCTATTGGATTTCATTTTTAAAAATTATTATTCATTGCTGTAGCTCACTGAAATATTTTCATTCCAGTTGATAGCCTTTTTTTTTTTTTTAGGATATACTCATGTATCCTCTCCTTGTATATGTTAACATTCTATATCTATACTGGCACAATGAAAATTATTTGCCTGGGGACAGTCTTTTTGTTTTGTTTGTTTGTTTTTGTTTTTTTTACCTGAAACACAGTGAAAACAGTGAAAATTTCAGCTACTTACAGAGAAAACAAATATTAGTAAATTTAATCTTATTGGTTTATACATTAAAACAATTTAAAAAAATAGTTTTGTATTGACTTTGAGGCACCATCTACTTTTCAAGCAAAAATTCAACCAATTTACTCAGGGAAAATAAAGTGAGTATGTTTCATATACTGCTACATATAACATACTTTAGAAGAAATATTACTGCCCTAACATGGGATATGCTCTTAATGAAATGACTATTCCCATAAACTATGAAAGAAAATATTTCATTACTTCATAGTCACATCTGTTAAAGTAATACCGTAAAATCATCTAGAACCCAGGAGAAGACAAAAGGAAACTTTAGCTATTTCTACATACTTATACATAACAAATGAAAGCATGTCACAGGACTTTCAAAATACCTGGGAGTTTCTTCCAGTAAACCATTCTTCATGATCATAGAATGAGATGTATACTCAATTGGGCCAAAGCTCAATTTTTAATTCATTCAACTTGTGTGTGTGAGTGTGTGTGTGTGTGTGTGTGTGTGTGTGTGTGTGTCTGACAATATGTACTTTTCCTAAAACAGTAGCCATGAAATGGCCTTTAATATGTATGGGAGAGGAGAGGCAACACTGGGGGACCAAGCGGGGTAGGGGCAGCAATGTCTGAAGAACCCCCAGGCAAAAAAGGAGAAGGGGCAACACCTGCCATCTCTATTGCCCCTTCAGCTCTGAGGTTGAACTATTGGAGTATGAAAAGCACATATCTTAGGGTGAGCCCTCAGCCCCCAAACTGGCTTTGGCACTCCTGCCAGGGGTGGGGTAAAGCTTTCCACAGGTGTAGTCCAGATGCTGTAGGGGCACACTTTCCAGAACCTGGTAGCACAGGCAGTCTCAAAGGACCATCTTCTTTATACCTACAAACTTAGCTGCTTTTCCATTTTTCACTTCCCTCATTGTGCATTTGAGAGGTTACTTTAGCACCTTCTGAAGTGAGTTCACATTTTTATGTATACTTTCCTCTTTTTTTTTCCACATATAGTAAATCCTAGATTTGTTAACACCACACTTGAGCCTTGAGGTGCCTGTAGATATTTGGGCAGGAAGTTTATCCAGCACCTTTCTTTTCTCCCTAGGTTACATCATTGACTTTGCACACTAGGACTTAGAGCCCAAAGGACTTGCATTATGCTTTGGGGGGCACAACTGCTACTTGAGTTTTAAATGCAAATAATGAAAATATGCAATGAACACATGGGAAGCTCTTTAAGCTCTTGTAAGGTGAACCAGACCAGTGAAGTACCTAGTAGCATCTCAGCTAGTCCACAAACTTACACACATTGCACCACTCATTTTTTATCTACTGTACATAGCAGCAAATGTGTGTGCAAAGTGAAAGTGAAGTTACTAATAAAATCCTATGAATGCTTGAAGTAGTGAAAATTAAATCTTGGGAATGTTGAGGATTGACTATATTAACTTCTCAGACACACTTCCTAACACAACACTTTTTAAAAACTTAAGCCAATTATATAGATTATTTCTATTTCCTTAACATTTGTTGATCCCCCACTAGGTACTTTAGTTTAACTTTCTAAGCTGCAATGATTACATGTGGGGTGCTGTGTTTACAACAGCCTCCCAGTGAGACACAGAATAAAAGGATCATAGATGTACAACTATAATTGACCTGAAACACTGATGAGCAGCCTGGGTGCCTGTGCTTAGACCCCAATTCCAAGATCGTATTTCTTCCTAGCCTCAAAACACTATCCCTGGAAGTTTCTTCCTAGACCAAGGATACTATGTCTAACAATTACTTGTGAGTGGGCCCCAGCAAAACTCTGTCTCTATAGTATCTCTCTGTCTGCTATAGTAACAAACGACACCTGTAGGAATTATTAGTTTGAACTGGCATTGTACTAGCTCATAAAGATATCCAGTACCCACTGGAATATCTATACCAACTCCTTGCCTTATTATATGCATCCTAGACTCCTTATTATGTGTATCCTAGACTTTAGACATATGTATATTCCCTATATTTATCTTGTCTAATAAGACATTGATAGGAGGCAGACTGGGCATTTTTCAGGCAGCCCTGACTGCTAGTTGGCTTAGTGACATTGCAGGTGTAAAATCACACCTCCATGTAGCCCCGCCTTGGGCTTTTTCCTGGTGAACTCTGGGTAAAACATCTGGGCAGTAAATATTAAAAGTGCATGTTCCTTTAAGAACTGATCACACCTTAACCTCTCCCTAATCCCACCTTGCATGGCCTAATTAGCATATTTGCAACATGTTTTTACTATAGTTTATCCTATATAAACTTTAACTAAATGTTATATATCCTATATAAACTTTAACTAAACTTTTCCTAAGGTCACAGGGTTCCCTTAGGAATTCTTTGCCTGCTGAAAAGAGAAACAGTAAATCTTTGCTACCTTGATTTAAAGAATGTTTGAGTCTGTGAATTCATTCTAGACTGGCCTATTCAGTACCCCAGTCTTTGGGGGTTCCCTGAACCTCTGGGACCCCATCAAGACTGTGTAGGCCAAAAAAAGAAAAAGAAAAAAAAGACTGTGTAGGACAAATTCAAATTTTATAGATGAGGAACCTGAGAACCCCAAAACTGAAGTGATTTGCCTAAGATTATATAGGTAAGAAGGAGCTAAGCTGGAGGATTTAAGGTAGATGTCTGATTCCAAACCAAAAACCCTATCCGTTATACCACATCATCTCATGTAATTTTTGTTGTTTTTCAGGAGACATGTCTTTTACTAACCTTTACAAATATTTTCATTAAATTTGTGGCTTTCAGGATAAAAGGGATGTGGCATCCAACTTTGCAGGCCAGTTGCTCCCCACCTGATTCCACTTCAATTTTTGTGATTCAGCCTGTATTTTCTGCAAATAAATGACCTTTATCTCTGCCCTTTGAGCAACTGAGCTAAAAAAGTGTATCCCATCTCAATTTTGGAGAGAAATATGCTGGAATATTTAACAATTGGCTCTCTGAAAAGCAGGATACTTTTAATTTTAATATACATTGTTAACAATTTTTCTGTCACTTTCTTAAACCAATCCGTGATTTGTTGTCTTTAGTGATTTAAGAGCTATAAATGCTATGAAAAATTTAACAAATGGCTCTCACAAATCAGTTAGACTTTGCTTCAGCATTCCCCTACCTCTGGACGAACCATAATAGTGGCCATCCTGTCTTTCTTGTACAGTATGCCTGGACTTGTACCAATTATTGATCAAAAGAGTTCTTTACTGCATCCCAATGAAATGTTTTCAAGTTAAGCACATTATCTTAAATTTCCTAGAGCAAGTTATGCTGGGGGTAACTATGTGGTGGTTATGGCTCCAGACCTGGAATCAAGAACACCTGAGTTCAAATTTATCCTCAGAAACTAACAAGCAACTCATTTAAACTTTATCTGCCTCAGTTTCTGCAATAGTAGAATGGGTATAATAAAAACACCTACTTTGTAGGATTGTTGTGTGGATGAGATGAGATATTTGTAAAGCTCTTAGCACAGTGCCTGGCACATAGTAGGCATGGTATAAATACTCATTCCATCTTCCCTTCTCTTATACTAGTAAATTACAAGTCTCCTGAGGGGAAAGAGAAAATGTAAAGACAGTCAAATTAGCAAAATCACAAACCATTTTTTATTTCTTATCTAATGTAGTCCTAATTGGCTGTGTAAATGAGGTCTATGGTGTTCAAAGAATGAGAAAAAACTGTAGCTGCAAGGGTCCTAAGAGACCATTTGTTTTTATATCTACTTTATAATATAAAAATGAAGGTATTCCTGTTTGGTCATCACTAGTTTATATTGTTCCAAACACCATAAATATTAGCTAGTGGCTGTCACTGGTTTTAAAGTGTACATTGAAATACCAGGATTCATTGAAATCCTGATGATTAGAAATTATTATTTGCATTGGGTTTCAGGAATATTTTGTGTCTTCACAAGTATATATTATTTTTGGGAACTTTTGGCTGGTGTAGAATCAACCTAAAACAATTGTTTTGAATAAAAACAAAACCAAATAAGAACGTGTGGTTTCTTTTTTTTTTTCTCATGAAACATTTAATTTTAAAACTTCGATTTTCAGATCCATTCCCTTCCTCCCTTGTCATCCACTCCCTCTGAGAAGATAAGCAATTCAGTAGGTGTTGTACATGTATAGCTATGCAAAACATTACCATAGTAGATATATTGTAAAGGACTGCTTATATTTGCCTCCCATCCATCCCACCCCCCACCTGGTCCATTCCCTACTATGATCTTGTCCCTCTTCGAAAGTGGGTACTTCCAACCTCCCCTCCCCCCAGAATGCCCTCTCCTCCATCATCCCCCATTTCATCCCCCTTTCCCCTACTCTCCTGCAGGATGAGATATCCTATTTAGTATGTATGTGATTCTCTCCTTGAGCTAACTTCAATGACAATATGGTTTTGCCTTTTTGCCTTCCTGTTCTTCCCCTCCCCTGCAACTACTTCCCCTTGCCTCTTCTACTGAGATAGTTTACCTTACCCTGTCTCTCCCCATCTCTTCTTGCCACTTTCCTCTCTCACCTCTTAACTTCACCCCTTAAGTATCATCCCTTCCCATAAAATTCAACCTGTGCCCTCTATCCATGTATAACTGTAAACATATATACACACATTCACATATGTATTCATATGACCATATACCCTTCTTCAATTATTTTCATAATGGGAAAGGTTTCATCAGACACAGTTATTGTTTTTCCACGTAGGAATGTAAATAGTTCAACTTTGATAAGTTCCTTTAGATTTCTTTTCCCTGATTACCTTCTCAAGCATCTCTTGCTTCTTGTGTCTGAATGTCAAATTTTCTATTCAACTCTGGTTTTTTCCTCAAGAATGTTTGAAAGTCCTCTATTATACTGGATGACCATATTTTCCCCTGAAACAAGATACTCAGTTTTTCTGGGTAGGTGACCCTTGGCTTCAATCCCAGCTCTTTTGCCCTCTGGAATATCATATTCCATGCCCTTCTATCCCTCAGTGTAGAAGCTGCCAGGTCCTGTGCTATTCTGATAGTGTTTCCACAATATTGAAATTGTTTCTTCCTGGCTGCTTGTAGTATTTTCTCCTTGATCTGGGGATTCTGGAACCTGGCTATAATATTCCTGGGAGTTTTCTTTTTGGGATCTTTTTCAGGAGGTGATCTGTGGATTCTTTCAACCTCTATTTCCCCCACTGGGTCTAAAACATCAGGGCAATTTTCCTTGAGAATTTCTTTAAGGATGATTTCTAGGTTCATTCTTTGATCATGGCTTTCAGGTAGTCCAATAATTTTTAAATTGTCTCTCCTGGATCTATTTTCCAGGTCAGTGGTTTTTCCCATGAGATATTTCACATTGCCTTCTATTCTTTCATTTGTTTGGATCTGTTTAATAGTATCTTGATTTCTCATAAAGTCACTAGCTTCCATTTGCTCCAGTGTAACTCTGAAGGAATGAATCTCCTCAGTGAGCTTTTGAGATTCTTTTTCCATCTGGCAAATTTGGCTTTTTAAGGCATTCTTCTCCTCATTGCCTTTCTGAGCCTCTTTTGCCATTTGAGTTAGTCTATTTTTTAAGGTGTTATTTTCCTCAGTCAGGCTGTTGACTGTCATTTCATACTTTTCTTGCATCTTTTTCATTTCTCTTCCCAAATTTTCCCCCACTTCTCTTATCTGCTTCTTAAGGTCCTCTATGGCCTGTAGCCAGCTTGTATTTTCATTTGGGGCTTTTGGTGCAGGAGTTCTGACCTCACAGTCCTCCTCCATGCTTTGATCCTCTTTGCCCCTAAAATAGGAGTCCAATGTGGAATTTTTATGTTTATTTTGTTTCTTTTGCCTAGGCATGTTGCCACTTAATTACTTGATTTGGGGGCTTGTTGCCACAGTAGGACTCTGCAGCCAGACAGGAGAGCTTCCGCCCAAATGTGGGGTCTTCACAGCTTCCGCAGGTTGGGTGGCCTCTGTAAAGCCTTTACATGCTCTGGCAAGCTGGATAGCCACCCCAAACCTCCACCCCAGACCACAATCCAGATCCAGGCAGTTTAAAGCAAGAGCGATTGATTGATTGCTGGATCTCCCTACAGTTCGCAGACCAGGAGCTAGAGCTTCCAGAGATGCTGCAGAATGGTTTCTGTGCTGCCTTTCTTCAGCAGCTTTTTGCCCCCGGGGAGGAAGCCGACGGGTTCCCCAAATACTGGTCCCAAAGTCCATAGGGCACTAACCTCTCACTTTGTCCTAGGCATATCTGTGCTGATAGTTCTGGAATCGCCACAGCTGCTGGTGTTCTGGGGTCCCTCCAGCTGGCTGCTGGCCCAGCTGCCTTAGGGCTAAAACTTCAGCTCATGCCGGCCTGGGCTCAGCTCCCAGAGTGCTGCGCTGTTGGTTCCCAGTGTACTGTGCTGCCTGCTCTCAGAGCGCTGCTCTGGCCACTCCCTGCAGGGCTGCTGGGCTGTCCTCAGCAGGAGGTCAGTTTCTCTGTGTCGTTCTGTGGGTGCTGGGGCCCCAGAAGTTGTTCAGAGTCCCCTTTTACATTATTTGGAAGTTGTGTGGGGCAGAGCACCTTGGAAGTGCTGTTTCTACTCCGCCATCTTGGCTCCGCCCCCGAATCATCCCCGTACATATGGTTTCTGAAACAATTTTTGACAAAAATTCACTGATTTCTTTTTTCATTAATATTCCTTAGGCTGACATATATGTATATATTTTTTACCTCCTACATTCCCTAGGCAGCTATTCACAATAGAAATAAAGTATGGAGAAATTATATCATATATGTGATATATTTTTATTTAAGGTAGAAGGTATGCCTATACAATAGTCTGATTTTTAAACAAATGTATTAGTATTTATTATCTAAATGAATATTATCCACTTCAAAATAAAAACTTAGAAGCTAATGAGAGCATACATTTAGATGGTACTTTATAGTTGACACATCTCTACTGACATCCAGTTCTAATGTGGGTCATTTCCAGTTACCCTGATCTATGTCTCACCACTGGAACCAGCTAGCTCCAGAGGAGAAAGTGAGCCTGATGACTTTGCAGATCCCCCTGTCACTTTTATACAATTTATGTACATAAATACAATACATTTCATGGCATCATCCTCATTGAGAATGGAGGGCAAACAACAACCTGTGGGAGTAGTAGGAGCTGACTCACTGGGACCCAAATGGAACTGGCCAGTTAGGAAAAAATTCTCTTTCTTTTCCTTCCTTCCTTCCCTGAATATCTTTCTTAAGGACCATGTCTTTAACATAAGTCCTTCTGGCTCTCATTGATTTGCCATCAACAGATCCCAGTCCAAGACCCACTTGATCATTGTTTGGGTCCTGATTGACTCAGAGTGAATGTAAGTAGTAAAAGAGGACATTCTTTGTCTCATTTCTTACCTAGGCTTAATCACCAAAGGGGCAGTTACTTCAGTCAAACTGAGACCTGTTAAAGATCTTAGCTTAAAGAGGTCAAGGTCTCCCACTGCTTTTAGAACTATCTCTGGTTGTCTTGATCTATATCTGGCCACTGGACCCAGATGGCTCTGGAGGAGAAAGTGAGGCTTGTGACTTTTCACTGTCCTCCTTTGCTTAAATCCAATTCACTTTTATGTCATGGCATCAATTACCTGATGTCATAGTCTTCTTTGGGAACAAAGGACAAACAACACTAACTACTTCTTTCTTCTTTTTTTTTGTCTTTATTAACTTGTTTGTTTATTTTTAGTTTACAAGATTCAGTTACACAATTCCTTGAGTTTCAAAATTTCTCTCCCTCTCTCCCACCACCCATGGCGACATACAATCATGTATAGGATCTGCAAATACTTTCACATTAGACAATAGTCAGGTTATAAAGAAGGATTGTTTCAGATGGAATGAACAATGGGAAAGGGGAAACAGAACCAAGCAAGAAAAAGAAAAAGAGCAGGTATTTTGTTTCAATCTGGATTCAAACTCAGTTATATCTCTGGATGTAGACATCTCTTTCCATCATGAGTCTTTTGGGGTTGACTTATAACCCTGCATTGCTCACAAGAGTCCAGTCTATCAAAGTTGGTTACACACATACGTTGTGTCTGTAATTGTATACAAATTTCTCCTGGTTCTACTCTTCTCACTCAGCATCAGTTCATATAAGCCTCTCCAGGTAAATATGAAGTCCATCTGCTCTTCTTTTCTTATAGCACAATAGTATTCCATCACATGCATACACCACAGCTTGTTTAGCCATTCCCCAATTGATGGGCACCCCCTTAATTTCCAATTCTTTGTCACTACAAAAAGAGCTGATATAAATATTTTTGTACATATGGGTCTTCCTTTCACTTCTATGATCTCTTTGGGATTCAACCCTAGAAGTGGTATTGCTGGGTCAAAGGGTATGGAATTATTTATAGTCCTTTTTGAATAATTCCAGATTGTTCTCCAGAATGGTTGGATAAGCTCACTACTCCACCAGCAAGGCATTAGTGTTCCAATTTGTCCACATCCTCTCCAGCATTTGTCATTTTCCTGTTTTGTCATCTTAGCCAATCTGACTGGTGAGATGTGGTACCTCAGAGTTGTTTTGATTTGCATTTCTCTAATCAATAGTGATTTAGAGCATTTTTTCATATGCTTATGGATATCTTTAATTCCTTCCTCTAAAAACTGCCTGTTCATATCCTTTGACCACTTATCAACTGGGGAATGACTTGTATTCTTATAGCTTTAACTCAGTTCTCTGTATATTTTAGAAATGAGTCCTTTATCAGAGACATAGGTTGTAAAAATTCTTTCCCAATTTTACACTTCCCTCCTAATCTTGGTTACATTGGCTTTGTTTGTATAGAAGCTTTTCAATTTAATGTAATCAAACTTATCCATTTTTTCATTTTATAATGCTCTCTAATTCTTATTTGGTCATAAAGTCTTCCCATCTCCACAAATCTGACAGCTAAACTATTCCTTGCTTTCCCAGATTCCTTACAGTATCAGACTTTATACCTAGATCATGCACCCATTTAGACTCGATTTTGGTAAATGAAGACCAACCACTTCTGATGCCTTATTCTGATGTGGAGGAGACTTGGACCCATCCAATACTGATCTTATACTTGGACTATGCTTTCTAAAAACTTAATTCTGAGCCTACTCCTTGCAGACACAGCAATGATACAGAATAGAATGATATAGAGTACAAGTGTTGGGGCAAATGTTTTTAGCTTTGTTATCACAATATCTTTAAAGTAAATATCCCTTTATAAGAACAAATTAATGTAACATGTAACCAGGCTGCCACTTACTAGCATCTAACAGAGAATATGTGTGTGTGTATGGGAAATCAATCAGTCAATATTCATTTAAGTACTTACTATATTACAGGCACCCTATTATCTACAGGTACTGTGCAAAGCACTGGAAATACAAAGAAAGGCAAAAGATAGCTTCTGCAATTGAACACAAAATCTAAAGGGGAAGACAACAAGCAAATAAATATATACGATCAAATTATGTGGAGGATAATTAGGAGACTATAAACAGAAGGAAGGCTCTAGAATTAAAGGAATTAAAAAGGCTTCCTGTAGAAGGTGATTGTTGTTGTCCTTTGTTCTCCAAGAGGACCAAAATGACATCACTAAGCTAGAGTCAAGTTTCAATGTATCTGGCTGGGCTGATCAGACCAATATGAGCTCAGAATTCTCTATTCAAGGTAGGCACAAATAGTCTGTGTGAACATTTGGGGGTAGATACTCTAAATTTGTGCATTCTGCATTTCCTTTGAGAGGTTTCAGTTCTGCTTTTCTCAGAGAGCACAGCACCTTCTCTCATGTGGGAATGCCATCCTAAGTCATCCCTGTGCCAGCAACTCCCATGTCACACAATCAATCCAAAATTCTTGAGAGACCTTGAGAGTATCCTTGTATCACTTCTTCTAACTATCATGTGAATGCTTGCCCTGTGTAAGTTCTCCATGAGACAGTATTTTTGACAAGTATACATTTTGTTTTCAAACAATATGACCAGTTCACTAGAGTTTCGCTCTTGGAAGCAGAGTTTGAATGCTTGTCGATTTAGTTCTAGTAATGTCCTTAATGTCTGGCACCTTGTCCTGACAGATTATCTTCAGATTCTTCCTAAGATAATTCAAATAGAAATGATTCAGTTTCCTGGCATGGCATTGGTCTATTATCCATGTTTCACAGGCATTCAATAATGAGTTCAGCACCATGGCTCTGTAGACCTTCAGTTTGGTAGTCAGTCTAATACCTCTTCTCTCCCATACTTTCCTTTGAAGTCTCCCAAACACTGAGCTAGCTCTGGCAATATGTGCATCAACCTCATTATCAATGTGTATATCCATGGAAAATATGTTTCCAAGGTAAGTGAACTTATCCACAGCATTCAAAACTTCCCCATATATTGTAAGTGATAATTCCTTGTATATGGATAGTGTGGTGGTGGCTAATGGAGCACCTGTGTTTTCTTGGTGTTAATTTTTGGGCCAGAATTAGCACAAGCAGCAGAGAATTGATTCATACTTTATTACATCTCAGCTTCAGAGGTTGCATTGAATGCATAGTCATCTGCAAACAGAAAATCATGTACCAACAGTCTCTCCACCTTGGTCTTGGCTTGTAATCTTTTCAAGTTGAAGAATTTACCATCAGTATAGTAGCTGACCTTGATGTCAAGTTCATCCTCATTGAAAGCATTTGACAACATGACTGAAAGCATTATGCTAAAAAGCATGGGATCAAGCACACAAAAATTTCAGTCAACTTTTGTATGATCAATGCGCCCCCAACCTGGTAAATCTCAGCTGGAATAGAATCACCACCAGGTGCTTTGTCACATGAAAGGAGCCTGATTCCAAACCTCTTCTTCAGTTGGAGCTTCAGCTAGGGAGGAATTGAATTCTACCTGAGGTAAATGGTCTCAGCATTGATTGATAATGGTCTGTTGAGAACACTATGGAAGTGTTCAGCCCATCTATCTAGGATCATATCCTTATCGTTAATCAGTATGGCTCTATCAGCACTGAATAGTTGAGATGCGCCATAGGTCTTTGGCCCATAAATAGCCTTCAGGGCTTTGGATTGTTACCGATAGCATAAAACTGAATTTTATCTGCTTTCTTATGGAGCCATCTCTCCAAGTTTTACTTGTGCTTTACTTTTGATGGAATTAAATGCTGTCTTCTTAGAGGTGAATGAACTATACTGCTTATAAACCCTATGGAGTTCTTATTATTCTTTAGCAGCTTCTGAATTTCTCCATCGTTTTCATCAAATCAGTCTTGATGTTTGTGAGTGTTCTGACCCAGATGAGCAAATGCAGTGCTATACACTAAATCTCTGAAAGCTACCCACTCCTTTTCTACTCCATTATTGCCATCTGTATGTTGGCTCAACTTTCCAAGTTAGCAACAAACTTTTCCCACTCAGAGAATAGGTCTAATTTGTTGACATTAAGTCTTCTGGTATTCATTTTGCCTTGGGACTCTACTTTTGTTGAATGTGAATATTTAGCTTAGAAAGGATAAGTCTATGATCAGTCCAGCACTCTGTGCCACACATTGCTTTTGTCATTCTCACATCCTGTCTCTTTTCCTTACAGTCACATAGTCTATTAAATGCCAATGTTTGCTGCAAGGGTGCATCTATGAAGTTTTATTGCATTTAGTAGGAACACCCAAAAATAGGCACTCAAGATGATACCACTAGAGAAGAGATTCCTCAGAGGGTACTTGTAGTATATGGAAGGGAAGATCTAGTCTCCCTGGCTCTGGGATAGTGAGTCCAGAGATACAGTCTCAATTGTAATATTTTTTTTTTCACATGTTGTCACTGTTAGAAAGAGAGCAGGGACTCTGTTTTTTACCTTGTTTGTATCCCCAGCAATACAATAATGGAATGGAGCCTAATTTATTCCATTATTAAATAATTAATATAATAACTGGCATATAGTAAGTGCTTAATAAATGCTCACTGACCAGAGATTAGGTCACCAGGGAACACTCTAGATAGATCATATCAAGATAAATGAGTCTGAGCCTGGCAATTGACTAGTTCAGTGTAGGGGTATTCTAGATATTTATAAAAATTGTCTTATTTGTCTGGAGCCTTTTCCATTGTTTAGAATGGGCTACTTTAAGATTTAAAGTTAGACCTAGTAATTCAATGTACTGTGATACAAATAGACCAGCAGGAATAATACACTGAAATACTTAGTTGAAAAATAATTTAAAAGAAAATCTCTTTACTTTCCAGAGTATTTAAGAAATGATTATAAGAATCATGTTCTGAAATGGGAAAAGATTTTGGTTCCAGGACAACCTTTGCAGTTAGTGCTGTAGATTGTCACTCCTAATATCTACTGTTTTGGGTTACCTCTCTGATTTCAGCAGCCAGAATAAGGCTCCATTGAATATTTCAGTGCAATGATTCAATGAAAAGACAATTTTAGTATTCTACTTCCACCCCTAAATTATTTCTAGTTTGTAAAATTTATAAAATGCTTTCTTCACCGAAGAAACTGAGGATCAGATAAATAAACTTATCCAAGATCACATAACTAAACAAGAACTATATTACTCAAGTGAAGATCTTCTAGACTCAAAATCCAAGTGTTCTTTTCATCTTAGCATGTCAGTAATCAGATATTGCCATTGCTCAAAATCTTTTTTGGGCGACTTTTTGTGTTCCCTTCAGGGTATGTGCCTTATGCTTTTGAATTTCTATCATTGGAGTAAGTCTTTATCCTTTTATGGTAGATTTGATTTTTGCAAACTCAAACATAATTTAAGTCTGGACATAATGAATGAGTCATGAAAATCTATTTAATAAGAATTTATAACAAAACAAGGGATAGAAAAGTTCACTAAAGAAAAAAAATGGAAAATTTTCATTACATATAAAAGATTTTTGCACAAAACCAATGGAGCTAAAATTGGAAGGGAAATAGTTAACTTTGAAAATATATGCAGGAAATTTTTCCAATCAATTTTCAAAGAAATTTGTAATTGGGTCCCCAAAGTTGCTAAACTGAGTATATGCTTTGATGCAATGATAGAATAGCTAGGTTTATAATTCAAAGAAATCAAAGAAAGATTAAGATGTTGAAGTGAATGCTTGGGCCACAGTTAGTATTACACCCCATTGGCATCACATAGGCTCTCTCAAATTCTGACTTAACTGTTTGAATTCTTCAAGGGTGATGTTATTAATGTAAAAGAAAAAATCAGAATTGTTTTCAGTTAGTATTGTGACATAAAAGCATTTCAGGATATTTTAGAATTTTTTATTCCATTATTAAAAAAATTATTTCCATGTCAAACTGAAAAATATCCTGATTCCCTACTGCTTACTATTTCCCCTAAGAACACACTATTTTGATTGCTTTTTTATAAGATAAGAAGAAATATAATTAAAAGAAACCATTTCTGTTCATTACTCACAATATTCAGCATAATAGTTGAGGAATATTTTTTTCCATCTAAATTTTCTTTTGGAATGAGTCACTGTTCTTTACCTCAATTTTATTCTGTTGTCTTAATTCTTACATTGACTTAATTATGTTGTCTTAATTCTTACATTGTCTATTCTGTTGTCTTAATTCTTAATTCTTCTCATCATTAATTAGACTCTTTCAACATTTTCATTAGTTCTGTGATGACTTAATGATTGCTTTCTACATTTTCTTGGACATTTTTATCAACTTTGATAAATATTTTTTCTAGTAGTAATCTTTTTTTTTCTCTTAACATTACATGCTTAGAAATAACTTGAGAAGAAAACATTTGTTAAATTATTTTAAATAATAATTGCTCCCTTTTTTGCTGACATAAAAGAACCTGTATTTTTTGTCACAGGTGTTAGTATGCAACCGACTGACTGAACTTTAATGTACTTTTGCTGCAATATAAAACCTAGCAAAATATTTCTGATAATTTTCTCTCTGCTATCACAAGTCACACAAGGAAATTTGTCTCTTTACTTCATAGTTATACATTGCAAATTAGCTGTATGCTATATGATTCCCATAAAAAAGTCATTACCTCATTTCCCACCAAACTTCTGAACTTCTCCATAATGCCAGGGAAATTTTTTGTCCTAGAAAATCATTTTAGCCCTGGAACTCATATCTATCACAATACCATGTGAACTGATGATCCTTTGCCTCTGGGATACTACCCTCTGATGGGAGGGTGGAGTGCTCCTCCCAGAAACTGCAGTTAAGAAGGGCATCCAGGCCATCTATTTATTTATTTCTCACTATTCTTCCTTCCTCTATACTTTTTCACCATGCCTAGGAGCCATGTTTGTATCCTTCCTCCCCTCCTCTTTTCAGTTTCATTATATGTGATGTTTTGGTATTTTCCCTATTTTGTGTAAGGTATTGAGGGAAGGGATTGTTTTTCTTTTTGCTTGTATTTTTATTCCCAGTGCTTACTATGTCCTTGGCACTTAGCAAATCTTAAAGAAATGTTTATTAATTGACTGATACTTTTGAGTGATGAGTAGGTTAATTAGAATTAGCAGGAACAAGTAGACACAGTGGCAACATATACTTCCATTGTTAAAAGGAATAATAAAAACGTCAAGATATTGAAGAAAGGAAAATCTTGTCACAATTTTCCTGGGGGTGGGGGAGAATGCATTTAATTAATTAATAAACCCCTATTAAATATTTATTATGTGCTGAGGATATAAAAGAAAGATAAAATAGTCCTTACCCTCAAGTAATTTAAAGTATATCAGAAAACAAGCACACTTATAAATAAATACAGCATACATAGAAAGTAAATATTGCATAATTTGGGAGGGCACTAGTAGCTCAAGGGACTAGGACAAAGTGTCATATAGGAAGTATCCCCAGGGACTTTAAGTGGTGGAGCAAGAGGCAGTAATTTTGAGGAATTGGGGAAGATTGTGCAAAGTCACTCAAAAGACAGATGAAAGTTCACACAGGTTTTACTTAATCCTAGAGTCAATGGTGACCCAAGAGAGAATTTTGAATACTTCATTTTGAGCAGGTAATTGATATGGTCACATCTATGTTTTATAATATTACTCTTGTAGTTGTAATGGATTAGAGATGTGAGAGACTTGAAAGACCATCTAGGAGGTTTTTGCAAAAGTCCTGATGGGAGGTAATTGAGAGCCAAGTAGAGTGGTAGCCATGTGAATTGATGGAAAGAAGGGTTTCGAAGTAAGATATGTTGTGCATCTGTCAATTTATTGGCTATGTGGGATGAGAGTAAAGATATAAAAATGATTTCCAGTTTGTGATCCTAAGTAACTGAAAGTATTGTGGTACCCTTTGATGAGGTATGGGCCCTGGGGGCCCCCTCGAGCTCTCCTTGAGTCCTTGAGGTACAGGCTCTGGGAACCTCCCTTGGACTCTGATTAAATTGTGCCATTTGATGAGGCATTTGCATGAGGCAATAAGCCTTACATTGTGGCTGAGCCCAAGCCTCTGTTACTAGACTTCCCACTCTCTGTTACAAGACTTACTCAATTTCCCACCCTATCCATCCACCCTTGAACTGGCCTAGCCCACCATTGTTTGTGGTCTCCAGGTGGCCTCCAGTGACTCACCTTGATCACTCATTGACATCATTAACTCCTCCTGAAGACCCTCCCCAAACTCCTCCTCTAAACCACCCCTAGATTCCTCCTACAACCTTCTGTATATAAGACCCCATCCTATCTTTGTGTTTGTGAGAGCTCAATAAAATGACCTAGCACAGACTTACTCTGTGTCTAATGCAAGCAAACTTTTAATAAACTTTACTTTTCTTTGGCTGATAGGAGATTTGAGTAGAATTCATTTAGCAGGACCTGGCGTGTTGGTATTTTGGGGTCTCCAGAGCAACACTAATCTTCTTTATGGGTAATCCATTTGTTCGGGGGGGAATGATGGGGAGCTTGTGCTCAAACCTCACCCTGAAATATTGTTTTCTGTTTTCTGTGTTTATTGTGTGCTATCTTTGTTATATTGTTGTAAAATTCTGTTGACACCAGTTATTCCTAATATACTTTTGCCAAAAAATGAAAGATCTTGGGGCTGAATGTAAGGGTTATGGGATTTAAAGATCTTCCATGCCCCATTGGACTTGCTGACATAGCAGGAAGGGGAGGGGCAAGAGGAAGCGGAAGAAGAGTTAGAGTTCCGGTGGGGACTGGCGGTGGCCGCGGCAGCAGCAGCAGCAGCAGTAGCAGCCAAGATAGAGGTGGAGGCACAAACTCCTTTTTGAGCCAGCCACAATTTCTGCTAAGGACTCTTTTTGGGGACTGCCAGGGAACAGAACTGCGGGGGGCCGGAGCTGTTGTGAGCACGCTTCCTGGACGCTGAGCAGTTGCTGTGAGTGGGGAGAGAAGTACCTTTGCCTGAGGTAGCCTGTTCTGTTTTGAAGGCTTAAGAATGTGGTTGTTTACTACTTTAACTACTTGTGCCAATTTCATAACTACCCTGATGGCTTTGACTTTCTGGTTTTGGGACTCGGTTATTTGGTATTTTAATAAATTCTCTGGCTTTATCCCCCATATAGAGAGACTGATATATTTTGTGATTAATAACCACATAAGCCTATTTATAATTGCTATAGGCATAGTGAATATTGCATTGTTAATACATTTCCCTTGACAGTAAGGGAAGTTAGGAAGATAGGTAAATTTTGGTGAAATATAATTAGTTTTATTTTGGAAAAGTATGAGATGCCTATGGACTTCAAAGTGAAAATGTCTATCATCATCATCATCACCACCAACAACAAACATTTATTATATACTTATGTGTCAGGCACTATGCTATGAAGTGCTAATATAAAGCAAGGCAGAAATAGTCTTTTCCCTCAAGGAACTCATATCCTAATGGAAGAAACAACATGCAAACAATTCTGTACATATAAGATATATGCAATATGGATGAGAAATAATCTCAGAGGCAAGACTTTTAGCTATGTGTGCATGTGTACAATGAGTGGGTAGAAGGAAAAGTCTTTTCTAGGAAATCGATGATATGGGACTGGAGATTAGAATACAGATTTGGATGAGACATATAGATTTGTAAGTTATCTGCATAGAGATGATAATCGATTGCATGGAAGTTGATGAAATCACCAAGAAAAAAAGTTTAGCAAGAGAAGAGAAGAAGGCCCAGCCTAGATCCTTGTGGTCTAATAGTTAGGGGGTGGGAAATGGATGATGATCTAGCAAGAGTGACTGAGAAAGAGTGGTCAGACAACTAAAAGGAGAAGTTAGACAGCAATGTTGAAAAGATGAGAATAGAAAGAGCTAGAAAAAGAGGGTAGCCAACACATCAAATGACACAGAGAAGTCAAGGAGGACCAAGACCAAGAAAAGGCCATTAGCATTGGTAATCAAAAAATTAGATTCTGAAAGAGCAATGTAGTAAACAATTCTAATTCTTTTCCAAATTCAGGAATGGTTCACTAAAATAGTTGTTTATAAACATTTAGAAAAGAGATATCACCAGGAACCAGCATGAATTCATGAAGAACAAGTCATTGCATATTTTTGTATTACACTTCCCATTCAGATACTTGCTGGAATGATTGATAAATCAGGAGAAATATCACAGAAAAACCTATCTTCATTTTAGTAAAACAATTGCAACATTTCTCATGAGGTTCATGTTGTCCAGATGGAGAATGAAAACTGATAGCCAGGAAATGGTGAAGAGGTTACCCATAAAGAGAGTTAGGGTTGCTCTGGAGACCCCAAAATACCAACACCCCTGGTCCTACTGAATGAATTCAACTCAAGTCTTCTCTCAGCCAAAGAAAAGTAAAGTTTATTAAAAGTTTGCTTATATTGGACACAGAGTAAGCCTGTGCTAGGTCATTCTATGGTGCTCTCACAGACATGGAGACAAGATGGGGTCTTATATACAGAAGGTTGTGGGAGGAATCTAGGGGTGGTCTAGAGGAGGAGTTTGGGGAGGGTCTTCAGGAGGAGCTAATGAGGTCAATGAATGATTAAGGGTGGGAAGTTGCTGGAGGTTACCTGGAGACTACAGACAATGGTGGGCTAGGCCAGTTCAAGGGTAGACTGATATTTTGAAAAGCTCAAGAATGGGAAGTCTAGTAAGAGAGGAATGACAAACAGAGGTTTGGGCCCACAATGTAAGGCTTATTGCCTCATGCAAATACCTCATCAAATGAGATGATTTAATCAGAGTTAAATGGGGGTTCCTGGAGCCTATATCTCAAGGAGAGCTTGAGGGGGCTTCCAGAGTCCATACCTCATCAATGGCTTAGGAATCCAGGACATATTAGCAGCAAGACATTGTCATATAAGAGGGAATTAAAGTAACAAATATGGAATATGAACTCCAAGAAAATAATTAATGAGCAAAAGCTGTCTAAGTCAGGGGCTCACTGATTCTTCCTTCTAACAATAGCGTCTGGTCCTAGAGTTTTGGGTCTGAATGATAATGTGGAGACAGATGGGAATATTTGGCTCAAGTTGGTATTGTTGGGGTGATTATAATAGGATCTTAGAATCATAGATTTTGAGCTGAAATAGACTTTCGAGGTAATCTGCCCTAGTCCCTTCATTTTACAAATGAGAAAACTGAGGCACAGAAAGGGACTTACTAGTACTTAGCACAGGGCCTAGCTCATGGGAGGTGTTTAGTAAGGCTTGTTGATTGAATCAAGTTTATATAGGTAGTAAGCTTCTAAAGCAGGATTTGAACCCAGATCCTTGAAGTCCACATCTAACACTCTTCTATGTTGTCCTTTGCATAATTTAAGTGAACCTCATATAACAGTTACTTTCAATGGCTTCCTAAAGAAAATATTAATTTTATAAGGAAAAGGGATTTTTATGTACATAGAAATTATTTTCATCATCCCAATACCCCTTTAAATAGTGGATAGTTAATTAGTTTAATCTAATTGCATGTGCCCACAGTACTTGAGTGACAAATATAAAAATCACCCTTTGGTATTTTAATCATTATTCAATGAAGTGGTTTCTTTTTTAGTCAATAATTAATTGAGTTGAGAGAAATAGGTGTAGAAGCATAAGTCTAATTCAAAATCATATTTAATCCTCTCAGTTAAAAAAATTTCTAACTTTTAAAAAAGAGAGGAGGGTTTGTGTGTTGGTTTTGTGGTTTTGGGGGTTTGGTGTTTTTGGTTGTGTGGGTTGGGTTGTTTTTTTGTTTTTTTTGGTTGGGGGGTGGTTTTGGGGGTTTTGGTGGTTTTTGGTGTTTGTTTTTTTTTTGTTGTTTGTGGGTGGTGGTTTTTGTTTTTTGTTTTTGTGGTGTTGTGGTTGGGGGGGGTGGGGTTTTGTGTTGGTTGGTTGGGTGGGGGTTTTGTGTTTGTGGGGGTTTGGTGGTTTTTTTTGGGGTTTTGGGTGGGTTGGTTTGGTTGGTGGTTTTTGGGTTTTTTTTTGTTTTTTTTTGTTGTTTTTTTGTTGTTGTTTGTTTTTTTGGTGGGTGGGTGTTGTTTGGGTTGGGGTGGGGTGTTTGTTGTGGGGGGGGGGTGGGGGTGTGGTGGTTGTGGTGGGGTTGTGGGGGGTGGGGGGTGGGTGGTGGTTGGAGGAGTATCGAGCTCTTTGTAAATACACACTGAGACTGGGGTGCCTAGGTGGCACAGTGAATAGAGCACTCACCCTGGAGTCAGGAGGAACTGAGTCTAAATCCACCCTCAGACACTTAACACATACTAGCCATGTGACCTTGGGCAAGTCACTTAACCCCCATTGCCCTGCCCTCCACAAAAAAAAAAAAACACAAAAAAACAAAACAAAAACAAAAACAAAATATACACTGAGACTTAGGCACAACAAACACCTTCTACCACACAGTATTTTGGTTTAAGGTGGGTTTGTGGTGCTCCCCTTCCCCATTCTTTTTCTTTTTTAATAATGATGTAAAACCTTTTTAACTCATCTTCAGGAGGGAGGGAAGTTGGAGGAAGATCATTCTGTCCAAATCATAGCTGATTCCATTCTTATGCCTCATGTTGAGATGTGGGAAGGATGGGGTCCTATATTTAAAAGTGGAGGAAGATCTTATTGTTCAGCAAGGCCAAATCCTAGGGCACCTACGTGGCACATTGGAGAGTGCTGTGCCCAAAGTCAGGAAGACTCATTTTCTTGAGATAAAATATCGCCTCAGACACTTATTAGATGTGTGAACCTGGGCAATTCATTTAACCATATTTGCCTCCTCATTTATAAAATGAACTGGTAAAGGAAAGGACAAACTACTTTGCCAAGAAAGCCCCAAAAGAGGTCAGTAAGAGTTGAACATGATTGAAATGACTATATAAGTCCAAACTCTTTCTTTTTATACACCAGGAAACTTGGTCCAGGGAGATGAAATGAGTTCATTTAATCAATAAGAATTTAATAATGCTCTACTATGGGCCAGGATCGGCATTAGGTGCTGAGAATGCAAAGATAAAAGTTAAACTTTCTGCCTTTAAGTAGATTACATTCAATAAGACTTGTGCAAGATCTATAAACAGGAAAGGGCCAAAGTGGAATTCACATCGCAATCCAAGGCCCTTCATTGTACTATTCTTCACTCTTGACATTCTCTTTCTTTGACTTTATGTGGATATTTTCAGCATATAAATACTGAGGGGCTATCATTACTCTGTATTACCTCAGCACTTATTGTACTTGTAGTACCATACTCAGTTGATATTCTATTAATTAGCACTTCTCCTATCTGACTGGATAAAAATGCCTTATAAGTTTTATTCTCTGTCTCAACCAGATTCAAGCTCCTTGAAGGATGAGAGGCACTTCTCCATCTTCCACTAACTAAGAGGATCAAGGCTATGAAAGTGGCAGATACCCCATTCAGGTTGGCTAGCTGATTGTTAAATGCAAATACAAAGTTAAATAATATAGTCACCAAAGTTAAATAACACCTTGGTAATTATTAAACCTCAAAGATGGAGAAAAGAATCTCCATATCATTTCTTTTCAAATTAATTTCTAATAATTTCTGTTTGTTTGTTAATGAATGTAATGTTAATGGGAGTTGAAGATCTTCCCCATCCATTAATAGGCTTCATGTGGAGTCCAAGAAGAGAAGCTTGATTAGAGGTGGCTTGATTTTCAGAAAGGCCCCCATGTTTTCTTACTCTGTAATTAGGCAGTGGGTCACAAGGGTTGTGGTGCCCTCTGGCTCTGAAGAAGGGTATATGTATATATGTGTATATGTGTATACACACACACATACATACATACATATACATACATATATACACTCTCTCTCCCTCTCTACCTCCTTCCCTCTGTCTCTCCCCTCCCTCTCTCTCCCTCTCCCCCCTCCCCTCCCTCAGGTTTTGCTTTGAGGCTCATGCATTGGTAGAGCGTTCCTGTGATTTGGCCAGATTAGACTCTGGGTAGCTGTTAAGGAATCCCCTGGCTTTGAAACCCCAGAGGTTGGTGCTTTTCTCTCTGCTAGCTGTATGTATAGCTTTGGTGAGAAAGTTAGAAGCCCTGTCTGTTGATTTTTGTTATTTTCTCTGTCTATATTTTTTCTGCTTGCAATTTCTGTTTTTAATTAAAGTAAGATGGTTGACCCCTTTAAAGCTGCTTTCTTTTAGAAAAGCAAATCAAGGAACCTGTGCTACCAACCGTCCTGGGTATGCTAGGGTGCTTGTTGTTACAATGTATTAATTTATCTCCCCATAACTATTTTTTACCTCTACTTTTTAAATAAAGAAGGGGAAACTTAGAAAAATTTGAATTACCCATGTAAATAGGTCAATTAGACAGAACATATACAATATACAGTGCTCTTTTCCATCCTTCCTCTTCCTATCTATCCCCATGGTCCCTTCCATGCATTGCTTTTTCCCCCGTCTGAACATTCCATCCCTCTCTTCCAAATATCAGTTACTTATTACCATACCATTTCTTATTCATTCTCTCTTTAATCCTGATCCACAATGCAATAACTCCCCCAAGTTAGACTTTGTGAAATTAATTTTTAAAAAGTAGCAGCTGTAGACAAGTTGACTGGGATATTCTTGTGTTATATGATCCAAAGTTTTAGAACAGATGTTTGAGTTCTCTAGACTGATTTGCAAAAGTATTTAGCAGCCACCATTTTAATGTATTACAAAAAAAGCAGAATTAAAATAGTAACAATTATGACAGCAGTAAGCATTTATTATGATGTTAGAATTTAGTAGTAGTATTATTGCCATATATACTTGCTCTTTGTTTTTCTTTATCAGAATTATACTTCCTCATTGGCTCATATTTAGTTATCTTGAGGCAAAATCAGTTTCCTACCACATGATCTCAGTATATTCATAAGAATGTAGTCTTTTTAAAAAGTCATGGAAACCCCTTAGGTTCAGTTGTTTGCTAAGGACACTGTTATTTGTTTGCAGACTTTGCTGACCAAGAGTAATGATAGATAATTCCTAACAGATGGTATGAAAGGAGTTGATTGTCCTAATACTGTTTCATGAGCACAGGTTTTTATTTTTTAATAGTATTTTTTTCCCAATTACATGTCAAGAAAAATTTTAACGATGTTTCTAGATTTTGAGTGAGTCCATCTCACTGATGTTTTCTTCTGCTACCTCTCTATACCTGACTTCGCTTCTGCCAATACCCTCCCCCCTCCCTTTACATAATCTCCTTCACTCCCATTTCATTGCCAGTTAAGATAGATTTCTATATTCAGCTGTGTATATTATTCCCTCTTTGATCCAATATTGATGAGAGTAAGGTTTAAGCAATGCCCATTAACCACTGTCTCAGCTTTTACTCCACTGTAATAGGTCTTACCCCATTCTACCTCTCCCTTCCTTCTGAACCCAGTGTAATCCTCTTTCTCATCCCTTAATTATTTTTATGCCATTCCCTCAAATTCACTTTATGTCCATTCCCTCTGTCTATGTATATTCCTTTTAGCTGTACTATTAGTGGTATAATTTTTAAGAATTACACATATATTGTCTTCCTATGTAGGGATAGAAACAATTCAGATTTATTGAATCCCTTGTGTTTTCTTTTCCCTTTATACCTTTTTAGGCATCTTTAGTTGTGTGACCCTGGGCAGGTCACTTGACCCTCTTTGCCTCTGTTCCTTATCTGTAAAATAAGCTGGAGAAGGCAATGGCCAACCATTCCAGTATCTTTGCCAAGAAAACCCCCAAAGGTAGTCATGAAGAGTCAGACACAATTGAAACAAATGAACAACAACAACTAAGCTATATATGGAAAAAGCTTATCATTAGAAGATTGGCCTTTTGGATGTGATATTTTTTATTTTTTTGATCATTGAATCCTTTTTATATATATGCATTCACAAATATCTCTCAATAAAAAATATTAAAATTGGGTCATGAGAACATTTGAAAATTTAAGGAATGAGAAGCTGCTATCTGCTGTTTATTATTAAACCAATATTGGAATATGATATACAACTATGTATTTAATTATGTAAGAGTTTACTCATTGCCAAAAAGAAATAGGATGGGAAGATTTCAGTTTCTTTTAAAAAAAGATCTATGGGGGCAGCTAGGTGGCGCAGTGAATAGAGCACCGGCCCTGGAGTCAGAAGGACCTGAGGTCGGAGCCTGCCTCCGACACTTAATCCACACAAACAAAAACCTAGCCGTGTGACCTTGGGCAAGTTACTTAACCCCAATTGCCCTAAAGGGGCGGCTAGGTGGCGCAGTGAGTAAGAGCGCCAGCCTCGGAGTTGGGATGACCCGAGCTCAGATCCGGCCTCAGAAAATGAGCACCCATGCATAAATAATGACTAGCCGTGTAACCTTGAGCAAGTTACTTAACCCCAATTGCTTTAAAAAAAAAAAAGATCTATGAGTTCTTTCCTGTTAGTTGACAAATTGATTGCTTCTATTCCTTCTGCTGCTTTTGTCCTTCATTCTCAAAGAAGACCATAACATCAGGGAGGTGATGCCATAACATGCAAGTAAATTGGATTTAAGTGAGGGAGGACTGTGCAAAGCCACCAGCCTCACTTTCTTCTCTGGAGCCACAAGTGTCCAGTGGCCAGATATAGATCAGGATAACTGAAGATGGCCTAGGATGCCATGGGGACCTTGACATTTTCAAGCTAAGGTCTTTAACAGGTCTTAGTTTGACTGAGGCAAGGCCCATTCAGTGATTAAGGCTCAATAAGAAATGAGGTAAAGAATGGCTTCTTTAAAAAATAGATCTGGGAGGGGAAGCCCCTTATGGTTTCTTGTCCCAACAGAAACATTTTGAACCATTCAGGATCCAAACAATGACCAAATTGGCCTGGGACCTATTGTTGGCCAATCAATGAGAGCCAGACTGGTTAAGACTGGTCTTTTAAGAGGGGAAAAACAATTCAGAGATTAAAATTCACATTCCCTTTGGGCAGAGTACTCACAAGTACAGATGTGATACTCTATGTGGACAGAGGGAAAGGAAGAAAGGAAGGAAGCAAGCAGTGTTGTCCAACTGGAAGTTTGGTCCCCAGTGGGCAGCTCCTTTTCTATTCACAAAAGTTGCTGTTTTTCCTTCATTCTTGAAGAGGACCATGGCATCAGGGAGTTGATGCCACACCATGCAAGTGAATTGGATTTAAATGAGGGAGAGATGTGCAAAGTTTTTTTTTTTTGTTAAAGAGGACATTCTTTGTCTCATTTCTTATTAAGTGTTAATCACTTAATGAGTGTTGCCTCATGAAAACTGAGATCTGCTAGAGACCTTAGATTGAAAAGGTCAAGGTCCCCACTGCATCCTGACCCATCTTCAGTTGTCTTGATCTATATTTGGCCATTGCACCCACACGGCTCCGGAGGAGAAAGTGAGGCTACTGATTACTTCTATAGCTAAATAATAATAGCATACAAGTTGTGGCCCAGGTAATTAAATGATTTGTGATTATAAATTAACAGCTAAGTTCATGATAATGTGCAATTATCTAACCAAGATAAAAATGCTAATTCCACCTAAAAGACTGACAAGAGTGTTATTGAAATGGACACTTGGACAGAATCAACAGGCCAAGACCATCAGTAATCGAATTCAGGAAGTGTTTATTAGCCGGCCAGACCTAGAGACTAAGTCCCAGGAGCTGCCCCGTACCCCAGTAGATACACAGTTTAAATAGTCCAAAAACCACCATCGTATCAGGAGTAACAATAATGGGGCAGACTGGTCAGGCAGGATAGGGGGGCAATCTTAGATAAAGCAGGTTGTTCAATAACCAAGCCGAATGGAGGATTTTTGGGTTTACAAGGCTTACTACTTCAGCCAGGCAAGATAAGAATGGGCTGGGGCACACTGGGTTAAGGCTGTTCAATAACCAGGTCGAATGGAGGATTTTTGGGTTTACAAGAATTCAGGATACAAAGATGGGCCCCTCATAAGGGGTGAAATGTCAGGGCTTACTACTTCAGTCAGGCAAGATATCATGCAGGTGCTGGGGGCACACTAGATAAAGCAGGCTATTCAACACTCAAGCTGAGGAGGGGAGGATTCAAGATACAAAGATGGGCCCCTCGTAAGGGGTTAAATGTCAGGCTTACTACTTCATTATTAAAGTCACTTGAATATCATTAGAGATTAATAATGTATTAGTAAATTAAGATTCCTGAATCAGCATCTCAGACTAGAGGGCTTGCACGTCCAATTTGCATGGGTTGTGTCTAAGTAGACAAACTGAATTGATTTTTTGAAAAGGTCAAATATTTGTTGGAGGTTGGGGACAAGGAGAGGTTTTTGTTTATATGACACCAAATGAATGATTACCTGAATTTTTATTGTAGATTGTTTTAGCATTTCTTCACTTTCCCAAAGTTCTCTTCCACATGGGTTCAGAGGTGACCCTGTCTTCTTAAAGACCATGCTAGTTTAATTCTAGTTCTAGCAGATCCTTTCAAGATGGAAAGTCTTTAAGTAGAGGCCCAGTGATAGACAACTAGATGTCAATTGTCAGAGCAGCTTTGTTTACATATGCGTCATTTCATCAGGCTACTTACACAGTAATAAATATTTTGGCCACAGAAACTCCCAAATATTTTCTATTCTTATAGAGAGTTAGAAAGTTTGGAATCTGGATTGATAGAAGTAGAACTCTTAATCCTAGATCCTTGATTTGTCTAAGCAGAGTGTTATGACACAATGGAAACACACACACACACACACACACACACACACACACACACATTTATACATATACAGGACCTGTGCTTGAATCCAGCTATGCTACTGATTACTTACTATGTGACCATGGGAAAGTGATTTAACTTCTCTGGGACTCACTTTCCTTATCTGTGAAATGAAGCAGTTAGAATAGATAATCTCTAAGGTCCTTCTTTCAGCTTTTGATCTATTATCCTACTTGTAACTTGGGTCTATTTTAAATTTTGTGCTTTCTCTTTCAGTGTCATTGATGGCTGCTATGGGAGGGGAAGCCAACCAAACAAAAACTTTTCAAAATAAGGGGTGTTGAGTTCTCATTGTAATAGATAATTGATAAGACCCAGAAAGATGTAATAGAAATACATTTTTTCAGACTAATATAAAAAATGACAATTCTACCTAAATTAATTTACGTAGGTAGTTCTATACCAATCAGTCTACCAAAAAATTATTTTATAGAGCTAGAAAAAATAGTAACAAAATTCTTCTGGAAGAACAAAAGGTCCAGAATATCAAAGGAATTAATGAAAAGAAACGCTAGGGAAGGTGGCCAAGTGTTATATGAATGTAAATTTTTACAATCTTCCCTGCCCCTAGGTTAAGTGCACCTGGAGCCTGTGGTGGGAGGCTTGTTTTTCAGGACCGCCCACACCTTGATGCTTTGCGATTGGGAAATGTGTCAAGAAGGTTGTTATATTCTCTGATCCAGGAGAAGGCTATATAATTCCTGATGTGAGGCTTTGCTTTGGGGCTTACTTTGAGAAGTGTTGTGTGATTTGACCAGCTGAGACTCTGGGCAGCCGTTGAGAGCCCCCCCAGCTTTGAAAACCCAGATGTAGATGCTTCCCTCTCTGGTAACTGTGATTTGGTATTGATAATGGTTGGGCAGTTTGGAAGACTGCCTGCTTTATCTGTTTGTTTCTCTGTCTTGTAAGTTCAGTTTGTATACTTTGAAGTTCTGGGTGCTGACCTTTTTCACCTGAACTAGGTAAACAATATATGTTTGATTGATTAAAGTAAGCTTGTTAACCCATTTTGAGTTGCTTTCCTTTAGAAAAGCAGATCTAAGAACCTGTGTTGGCAGCCACCCTGGGGATGCTGGGGTGCTTGCTGCTACACCAAGCTATGTCAGATTTTAAACTGTATTATAAAGCAGCAGTCATGAAAACTACTTGATACTGGCTGAGGAATAGAGTAGTGGATCAGTGGAATAGATGATGACTATTGTAATCTACTGTTTGATAAATCCAAAGACTCCAGTTTCTGAGATAAGAACTCACTATTTGACAAAAAAACTGCTGGGAAAACTGGAATATAGTATGGCAGAAAGTAGGCATAGACCAATATCTTACAGGGTATAACAAAATAAAGTCTAAATGGGTTCATGATCTAGATATAAAGGCTGATACTGTAAGCAATCTGGGAGAGCAAGAAATAGTTTACTGTGAGATTTATGACCAAACAAGAGAGAGAGAGCACTACAAAATGCAAAATGGATAATTTTGATTACATTACATTGAAAAGGTTTTGTACAAAGCCAATGTAACCAAGATTAGGAGGGAAATGGAAAATTGGGAAAGAATTTTTATAACCTATGTCTCTGATAAAGGACTCATTTCTGAAATATACAGAGAATTGAGTTAAATCTATAAGAATACAAGTCATTCCCCAATTGATAAATGGCCAAAGGATATGAAAAGGCAGTTTTCAGACAAGAAATTAAAGATATCTATAAGCATATGAAAAAATGCTCTAAATCACTATTGATTAGAGAAATGCAAATCAAAACAACTCTATGGTACCACATCTCACTGGTCAGATTGGCTAAGATGACCAAACAGAAAAATGACACATGCTTCAGAGGATGTGGAAAAATTGGAACACTAATACATTGTTGGTGGAGCTGTAAACTGATTCAACCATTCTGGAGAGCAATTTGAAACTATGCCCATAGGGCTATACAAATGTGCATACCCTTTTACCCAGCAATACTACTTGTAGGGCTATATCCCAAAGAGATCATACAAGTAGTTAAAGGACTTGTATGTAAAAAAAATATTTATAGCAGCTTTTTGTGGTGGCAAAGAATTGGAAATCAAGGGGATACCCATCAATTGGGGAATGGCTGAACAAGTTATGGTATATGAATGTAATAGAATACTATTGTGTTATAAGAAATGAGGAGTAGACAGACTTCATAATAACCTGGAGAGGCTTTATAAACTGATTCTGAGTGAGAGGAGCAGAACCAAGAGAACATTGAACACAATTACAGACACATAATATCTATGATGACTGACTTTGCTAGATTGGGCTCATTTCAACAATGAAAATTTATAAGACAAGTCGAAAGGACTCATGATGGAAAAGGCTATCCACATCCAGAGAAAGATTTAGACTCTGCATGCCGATCAAAGGAAACTACTTACTCTCTTTTTTGTTTTGTTCCTTTCTCATTGTTCACTACATTGGTTAGAATTCTTCTTTACAATTGAATAAAGTTTAATCTGAAGGTATTTGTAGAACCTATATCAGATTGCAAGCCACCATGGCAGGGGGGGGTGGGGGGAGGAGTAGAGGGAGGTGGAGAAAATTTGAAACTCAAGGGATTGTGGAACTGAATTTTGCTAACTAAAAGTAAATAAATATAAATTTATTTACAATTTATATATTAAAATTTAAAAATTAAAAAAAGAAATACATTTTTTAATGTTCAAAGGAGTGAAGATTATTAAAAGTTATAATTTATCATAAAAGAAGCCAAGGGGTGATTTAATCTTTCATTTCTCTTAAGTTAAGAATTGAATTATTTAGGTTTTAATTGTTTTCCAACCTTGTGAAAAGAATTTTAGTGGCAAGAAAAATAAGGTGTATTAACACTTTGATTTAGGAGAGGGACAGGAACAGTTGTCAGCATTCTTGTTTTAAGAGCACATGCTTGAATTACAAATCTCTAGCTTTTGGCAGTATGGTAACAAGTACTGAAGAAAGAAAAAATGCATCTTAAATATTTAAAAATTCATGAAAAATATGGACTATGCTACTCATAATTTCAATTTCATAATTACCATCTGTAAATATAAGGGAAAATTATTAACACAGATGCTTTAGAGTTAGCAAAAAAAATGTAGCACAAGGAACATTGGAATTGTACTTAGTCTTTAATATGTGTGTGTGTGACCTTGGGTAAATCAACCTACTTTGGTCTCACTTTCCTCTTTGGTTAAGTGGAAAAACAAATATTTATACTACCTATATCATAGGATTTAAAAATCCTTAATTTTTGTTAAGAAGTTGAGAATTGAATTAAGGGTTTTTTTTTTAGTTTTTTGAAAAGAATTTTAGTGATAAGAAAAAAAGAGTTATATAAGAGAGAGAGAGCCAGAGAGAGAGAGAGAGAGAGAGAGAGAGAGAGAGAGAGAGAGGGGAAGAGAAAGAAAGAAAGAAAGTCAACATTCTTATTTTAAGAGCATGTGTATAGATTTCATATCTCCAACTTTTGTTAGCATGGTATCAGGCATTTAGGGAAGAAAAAGATGAGCTTGATTTTTTTAAAAAAGTCATACAAAATATGGGGCATGGTACTCATAGTTTCTATTTCATGATTTTCATCTTTAAACACAAAGAAAGTATTAGCACAGTCTCTTTAGAGTTAGTGGAAGTAATGAAGTTCAAAGAGAATTGAGATTGTAGTTAGTCTTGGCTCTGATGTGTGGGCCTCAGGCAAGGCATTTAACTTAATTGAACCTTAATTCTCTCTTCTGTCACATGAAAATGAAAATTTTATACTATTTACATCAAAAATTTTCATGAGAAAAGTATTCTCTAAATTGCAAAGTGGTATCTAAATGTGTTTTTTCATATTGCTTCTCATATTGCTCTGAACATATGCTGCTCTTGCGTAATAGAGCATAATTCAGAAATGAAATCTTAGGAACATAGAGGTTAGAACTGAAAGAGATCTTAGATATTATCTTTTGTTTATTCATTTTTCACTTTTGCCCGACTCGACTCCATTTAGGAAAGATATTTCCTTCTCCAGCTCTTTTTACAGATAAGGAAACCGAGGCAAAGCAGGTTAAGTGACTTGCCCAGGGTCACATAACTAGTGTTTTAGGTTAGATTTGAACTCATGTCTTCCTGACTCTAGGTCCATTGCTCTATCCACCTAGCTTCCCCAAATATTAACTAGTCCAACTGTAGCATTTTGTAGATGAGGAAAACCCAGAGAGATAAAGTGGTTGCTCCTTTTAACATGGATTGGATATGCATCATAAATAGTGAAATGGCTCAAAGTTCTGGACTTAAGAGTCCTTTAAAATCTGCATTGGAATATTGATTCTGAAATTTCATAGTATGTAATGTTGGGCAAGTCATTTAATGTCTCTGAGCCTCTATTTCCTTTTAAAAAAGGAAAAAAGAAGAATGACAATTGTTTTGACTGATAAATGAATATCTATTGTGGATATACGGAGAAACCATTTGGAATAAGATAAGTCATTCAGTGGGTAAATCTTTCATCAAGACTCATCAGAGCAGCTCAAGTAGCCCTTTATGATGCTTGGCTGGTAGGAAATAAGGAGTAATTCAGGCAAAGGAACTTCACTCAGCTGACTCAGTTTGGAGTGTCCTCAGACTAACTCCAGCTGAATATCCTTCTCTTTCTGTGGCTTTATAAATCTCCTTTTGTTAACAGTTGAATGATCTCCAAGTGTTTCCTTTTGTTCCAATTCTGAATGAACTGGAATGTTTTGTTCCAATGTTAAATATGGTTATAAGCCTGAACCAGGCCAGGCCAGAACATTCAATGCTTAGAAAAGTGCCTGAAACTGTGTAGGTATTAATCTCTTACAATCCAGTTTCTGACCATATCATTTCAACAAAACTGCTCCTTGCAAAGTCATTAATAATACCTTAGTTGTAAGAACCAGTGATTTTTTTCTCAATATTCATTCTTCTTGACCTCCCTGTAGCCTTGGACACTGTTGATCATCTTCTCCTCTGAAAGGTTTTTGTGATATCACTGTCTTCTGGTTCTTCTGTTACTGATCAGACCACTCCTTCTCAATCTCCTTTCCTGGATTCTCTTTGAAATCACACACCCTATGGGCATATGAATACATATGTGAATGTGTCTATATATGTTTACAGGTATACATGGATAGAGGGCACAGGTTGAATTTGGTAGGAAAGGATGATACTTAAGGGGTGAAGTTAAGAGGTGAGAGAGGAAATTGGCAAGAGGAGATGGGGAGAGACAGGGTAGGGTAGACTATCTCATGTAGAAGAGGCAAGGGGAAATGGTTGCAGGGGAGGGGAAGATCAGGAAGGCAAAAAGGCAAAGCCATATTCTCACTGAATTTGGCTCAGGGAGAGAATGACATACATACTAAATGGGATATCTCACCTTGCAGGAGAGTAGGGGGGAGTGGGATGAGAAGGGGGATGATGGAGGGGAGAGCATTCTGCGGGGAGGAGAGGTTAGAAGTACCCACTTTCTAAGAGGGACAGGATCAAAGTAGGGGATAGACGAGGTAGGGGGTGGGATGGGTGGGTGGGAAATACAAGCAGTCTTTTACAATATATCTACTATGGTAATGTTTTGCATAGCTATACATGTACAACACCTACTGAATTGCTTATCTTCTCATGGGGAGTGGGTGACAGGGGAGGAAGGGAATGGATCTGAAATTCGAATTTTTAAAATTAAATGTTTCAAATGTATATAAATACTATTATTAATACTATTTTGCATGTAATTGGGAGATAAGATGTGCAGGCATTGGGGCACAGAGATTCACCTTGCCCTAATGGTAAAGTCGAAGGGGGTATGGGAGAAAATATGGGAGAGAGCAGATTGGATGAGGGGATATCTTGTGGGACTGCTATTCTGGGGTGGAGGGTAGGGGAAAAATGGGGAAAAAATTCTAACTCAAAATCTGGCTGAAATGAATGATGCTTTATTAACAAAAGCTTTATTAACCAGAAGTTAATAAAGCTTTTGTTAAAACAAACAAACAAACAAAAAAAGAAATCACACACCGTAATCAAAAATATCCCTCAGAGTTTGATGCTGGGCCCTCTTCTCTTTTCCTCCTCTACTACTTGGTGATCTCATCAACTTGCACAGATTGAATTACCTTCTCACTGTAATATGTCTATAAATAAGTTTGTGTTCACGTATGTATGTACAAAATATCTCTCCCATCTGAGTTTGCTGGGGCAGTTTGCTTTTTTGTCTTGTACAGTTTCCATTTATGATTTCTTGAAACAGCTCTGGGGGAGAAAAAGGCTTAAAAAAAGCATTGGGTTTAAAGGGGTCTAATGACTTTTTAGACCAGCTCAGAAAGTTTCAAATGGAGTTTCTTGATTAACTTTTAAAGCCAAATCACTCTCACTTTCGTAAAATGGCCGATAATAAATCCCAGCTGACTCCCAGTGGCTCATTGTTTAGGTCTTGACAACTTAGAATGAGCATAAATACCAATTGTTTTATGTTCTGGACAGAAACTTTTAGGGTTTCCCCATCTAGATTGGAATTTTTGCGATCATAAAATCCACCATCTTTTGTCTCATTTCCTACTCAGCCCTCAGTCATTGAATGGGTCTTGCCTCAGACAAATTGAGGCACTGGAAGACACTAATTTAGAAAGGCCTAGGTCATTCACTACATTTGTGCCATGACAAGTTCTTCACTTTGGTTTTGCCACTGGAGTTTGATAACTCTGGAGAAGAGAGTGAGGTTGATTATTTTGTTCAGCTTTGCCTCACTTAAATCCAATTTGTGTGCAAGTCAAGATATTACCCTCTTAAAATGGACAAACCACACCAGCCTCAATTTCCTTAACTCTACAACTGGTATAACAATAGCACCTACTTCAGAGGGTTTTTGTGAGGATTAAAGGAGACAATGTCTATAAAGATATTTATAAACCTCAAAGTACTTTATGCATGTTAGATATTAATTAAATGAATAGCTAAATGGTATTCATCATTACTCTTAGATAAAAGAAAAACATAAACTGAAAAAATAATTGTATAGCCTCATAACACACATATATGGTATGTAAGATAATATGAAAGCTTAAAAAATCTTAACTCAGATTTTTTTTCATTTTTATCTTTCTTATCATTTTAAAAATTATTTTAGAAGAATAAGAATATGATCATAGACAACAGACAGGTTGTGAACAAGCTAGTGGAAATCCCAAAACATGTTTTTGGACCAACATAGCAGTAGTTGATGGAATTAATGAATGAAGGGTTAGTATATAATGTGTTCAAGTTGTATGAATATACAACCATCTTTCCATGGAAATATGTGGATATATTTGTGTGTTATAATGGTATATACCATAGAGCTCTTGATGTGGGTAGTTCAATGCAAGGTTATGAGTACAAGATATCTATTACTAACAAACCATTAGCACCCTCACCTTCCAATACATACATATATAATTTTTAAAAATTAAAAAAAATTTTTTTGCTTTTTTTTTTGGAAAGGGAAAGGCAGGGCAATTGAGGTTAAGTGACTTGCCCAAGGTCACATGGCTAATAAGTGTTAAGTGTCTGAGGCTGGATTTCATTCAGTTCAGGTCCTCCTTATTCCAGGGCCTTTGCTCTATTCACTGTGCCACCTAGCTACCCCAACCTCCCAAAATATAAATGGATCTGGGGATATTCAGGAAATATTTAGGAGCTATAGGTAACTAGAAGTATGGATAGCTACTTCAAATTAGGGCTATTAAGAAGATCCAATTCTGGGGTACAGCCAAGATGGCAGAAAGGAAGCAGTAACTTCTCTAAGATCCTCCGTGAATCATGTCACTAAACCTTAAAAAGTGAATCTGAACTAATTCTGGAGTGATAGAATCCACTGGGAGACTGAGTGTGGCAGAATCCAGCCTAGGAAAGTGCCCAGTGGGTCTGGGCAGGGGGAGAGTGGAGCACATGGGGTCTGTATAGCTCAGACTTGAGAGCAGACAAGCAGACTACACCAGAGAGAGAAGCCCCAGTCGGCCAACTTACCCATTCCAAGGACGAATCACAGCCATCTCACTGGCATCTCACCAGGGGAAAGGAGGAATAATTGGAGTCAGGTAAGAGAGGACTTGGGGGCCCCCAGCAGAGACAGTAGCTTCTCCTGGGACTATCAGTCCCCAGCCTGGAACTTTAGAAATCACTTGCCTGTTTATTCAGGGGCTAGAATGGCAAAGTAACCTCTAGCTGCTCTGATTCCTCCTTCATGAAATAGAAAACCCAAAGATAAGTGTACTACCCAGATTGAAATCCTAAGATAGTGGAAATAACCTCAGGCTTGGGAGTCATTGAGAAGGGGTGTAACTGAGACAGCAAGGAGTCTGAAGGGGTCCCAACAAGCCCCACCTCACCTGACCAGGAAAAGCCTTCCCGAGCTGTAGCACAGGGGTACAGAGGCAGAAATCTGAAGTGGCCAGACCACCCCACCTCCACAGATCATTCTGTACACATCTGCATACCTCACTGAGACTCCTGCCTTAGCTTCAAACTAGACACCCAGAGGCTACAGCATTCAAAGTCAAAGACCAGGCCCTTAGCTCACAGCCTGAGAAATTAGGAAATAGGAAATCACAATGGGAAGGAAGAAAGCTGAGAAGGAGAAGGGGAAGGCAAGAAAATCAATCTAAGCTTATTATGTAGGTCAAGAACAACCAAATACAGAGGACAGCATGGACTCTTTACTCATACCTGAGACCACAGAAGGAAATATGAACTGGTCTCAAGCCCAAATAGCATTCTTGGAGGAGCTTAAGAAAGATTTTAAAGACCAAATCAGGGAGGCAGTGACCAAATCGGAAAAAAGTTTCACTGAAGAAAGCAAATCCTTAAAAAGTAAAGTTAGTGAAGTAATTGGAGAAAATAACCTCCCTGAAAAAGGACCATCAAAAACTGACTGGAGACTCTAATGTGCTAAAAATTAGAATCAGTCAAGTTGAAATTCAGAACTCTATGATGAACCAAGGGTCAATCAAACAAAACATGAAGATTGAAAAATTGGAAGAAAGTGTAAAATATCTCACTGGAATAACAACTGACCTAGAGAACAGATCCAGGAGAGATAATTTAAGAATTATTGGTCTACCAGAAAGTCATGATGAAAAAAGCAGCCTGGACAATATCCTCCAAGAGACTGTCAAAGAAAACTGTCCTGAAGTCCTGGAATCAGAAGATATAATAGTTATTGAAAGAATTCACCAGACTCCTCCTGAAAGAGCTCCCAAATTGAAAACTCAAAGAAATATAGTAGCCAAATTCCAGAATTACAAGATTAAGGAAAAAATACTGCAAGCAGCCAAAAAGAAACAATTCAAATATCACGGAACTACACTCAGGATCACATAGGACCTAGCAGCTTCTACATGAAAAGATCTGAGGGACTGGAATTTTATATTTCGTAGGGCAAGAGAGCTAGAACTACAATCAAGGATTAACTGCCCGGCAAAACTGAGCATAATCTTTCAGGCAAGGAGATGGTTGTTTAATGAAATAAGGGGCTTCCAGACTTTCCTGATGAAAAAGCCAGAGCTCAATGGAAAATTTGATCTCCAATTGCAAGACTCAAGAAAGACATAAAAAGGTAAACAAGGAAAACACAGACTCACACATACATACATGCACACATGCACACTCATGCATGCATTCACATAACTTGGGATGCAACAAGAGCACAATGTTCACATCCCTATATGAGGAGCTGATAACTGTCAGTATTGAAATTTATACAATTATCATGACCTTTAAAAGGGGTTATACATAGATAGAGGATGTGGGTATGAATGAACTAACATGAAGATAAAAAAAAAGGAACAAACCTTATTAAGGGGATGAAAGGGACTGTAATCAGTTAAAAGGAAAGGATGAGATAGAAAAAGATAAAGTATGCCATTCAAAGAGGCATAAAAACACACTATAGCAGAGGGGAAAGAAAGAGGGAGAGGAACATCATTTAAACACTATTCTTCCTGGTTCTGGTTCAAAGAGGGATCAACATAATCAGTTAAGTTCAAGATTCTAATGTTAATAGACAAGTAAATTAAATAGAGGAAAAGGAGGGAGGGAGAGGAGTACTGTTTAAATTTACTCTCATTGGTTTAGTGTCAAACTGGGAGTAACATACTCTGATTAGTATAAAAATTTATTGTGTCCTATAGGCAGTAGGAGTGTAAGGGGGGGATAAAAAAGAGGAGAGTAAAGGGGGGGGTTAGAGGGGAGGGAAATATAAGTAAGGGGAGAGGTTAGGTAAAGAAGGGGGGTCACTGGGTGGGAACACTGAGGGAGGGGTCGGTCAAAAGTGAAAACTTCAAGGAGGGGAAGGGAGAAGGAAGAAACAAAAACATAAACAGGGGAGGGAATAGGATGGAGGGGAAGAGACAGATAGTCATCATTACTGTGAATGTGAATGGGAAGAACTCTCCCATAAAACAGAGGCAAATAGCAGAATGGATTAAAAACCATAATACTACAATATGCAGTCTATAAGAAACACATTTGAAACAAAGGAATACCCACAGGGTAAAGGTAAAAGGCTGGAGTAGAATTTATTATGCCTCAGCTAAAATAAAAATAAAGCAGGGGTAGCAATTCTTATCTCAGATAAAGCAAAAGCAAAAATAGATCTAATTAAAAGAGATAAGGAAGGAAACTATATCCTGCTAAAAGGCACCATCGAAAATGAAGCAATATCATTACTTAACATATATGCACCAAGTGGTATAGCATCCAGATTCCTAGAGGAGAAGTTAAAGGAATTAGAGGAAGAAATAGATAGCAAAACTATACTAGTGGGGAACTTTAATCTCCCCCTCTCTAAACTTGATAAATCTAACCTCAAAATAACAAGAAAGAAGTTAAGGAGGAGAATAGAATTTTTGAGAGACTAGATATGATAGATCTCTGGAGAAAACTGAATGGGGATAAAAAGGAATTTACTTTCTTCTCAGTGGTACATGGTACATACTCAAAAATAGACCAGGGCATAAAAACCTCACAATTCAGTGCAGAAAGGCAGAAATATTAAATGCATCATTCTCAGATCATGATGAAATAAAAATTATATGCAATAAAGGGCCATGGAAAGATAGACTAAAAACTAATTGGAAATTAAACAATTTAATCCTAAAGAATGGATGGGTCCAACAAGAAATTATAGAAACAATCAGTAATTTCATTCAAGAGAGTGATAATAATGAGACGACATACCAAAATTTGTGGGATGCATTAAAGGCAGTTCTTAGGGGAAGTTTTATATCCCTGAGTCCATACATGAATAAATTAGAGAAAAGGGAGGTCAATGAATGGGACATGCAATTGAAAAAGCTAGAAAAAGAACAAATTGAAAACACCCAATTTGGTACTAAATTAGAAATATTGAAAACCAAAGGAGAGATTAATAAAATTGAAATTAAGAAAACTGTTGAATTAATAAATAAAACTAAGAGTTGGTTTTACGATAAAACAAATAAAATTGATAGACCCTTAGTCAATATGATAAAAAAAAGAAAGAAGAAAACCAAATTTTGAGTATCAAAAATGAAAAGGGTAAATCTATCTCCAATGAAGAGGAAATCAAAACAAAAATAAGGAATTATTTTTCCCAATTGTATGCACATAAATGTGACAATCTTAGTGAAATGGATGAATATTTACACAAATACAAGTTGCCCAGATTAACTGAAGAGGAAGTAAATTATTTAAATAACCTCATCTCAGAAAAAGAAATCAAACAAGCCATCAGTGAACTCCCTAGGAAAAACATCCCCAGGGCCAGATGGGTTTACTAGTGAATTTTATCAAATATTTAAAGAACAATTGATTCCAATACTCTACAAACTATTTGGGAAAATTAGAGAAGAAGGAGTCTTGCCAAATTCTATCTATAACACAAATATGGTACTGATTCCTAAATCAGGAAGAGATAAAACTGAGAAAGAAAATTATAGACCAATTTCCCTCATGAATTTAGATGCAAAAAAAAATTTTTTTAAAGCAATTGGGTTTAAGTAACTTGCTCAAGGTTACACAGCTAGTCATTATTTTTTTGTGTGGGGGTGCTCATTTTCTGAGGCTGGTTTCGATCCCAGGTCATCCCAACTCCAAGGCCAGCGCTTTTTACTCACTGCGCCACCTAGCTGCCCCCTACATGCAAAAATTTTAAATAAAATATTAGCTAAAATACTGCAAAAACTTATCACAAGAATAATACACTTTGATCAGGTAGGATTTATTCCAGGAATGCAAGGATGGTTTAATATTTGGAAAACCATCAGTATAATTCATCATGTCAATAATAAAACTAGCAGAAACCACATGATTATCTTAATAGATGCAGAAAAGGCTTTTGACAAAGTATGGCATCCATTCCTGTTAAAAACACTAGAAAGTATAGGATTAAATGGAGCCTTCCTTAAAATAGTAGATAGCATCTATTTAAAACCATCAGCAAGTATCATATGCAATGGGCATAAACTAGAAGCATTTCCAATAAGATCAGGAGTGAAACAGGGGTGTCCACTATCACCCCTCTTATTCAATCTGGTACTAGAAATGCTAGCAGTAGCAATTAGAGAAGAAAAAGAAATCAAAAGAATTTAAAAATCAAATTAGGCAAAGAAGAGACCAAGCTATCACCCTTTGCAGATGATATGATGATATCCTTAGAGAATCCTAGAGAATTAAGTAAAAACTACTTGAGACAATAAATAAATTTGGCAAAGTTGCAGGATATAAAATAAACCCACATAAATCCTTGGCATTCTTGTATATCTCTAATGAAATTCAACAGCAAGAAATAGAAAGAGAAATCCCATTTAAAGTCACTGTAGAAATTATAAAATATTTGGGAATCTACCTGCCAAAACAAACCCAGGACCTATATGATCAGAACTACAAAACACTTCTCACACAAATAAAGTCAGATCTAACTAATTGGAAAAATATCAATTGCTCGTGGCTGGGTCGAGCTAATATGATAAAAATGACAATTTTACCCAAACTAAATTAAATATTTAGTGCCATACCAATCAATTTACCAAAAAACTACTTTATAGAGTTAGACAAAATAGTAACAAAATTTATTTGGAAGAACAAACGGTCTAGAATATCAAGGGAATTAATGACAGGAAATGCTAGGGAAAGTGGACTAGCTATACCAGATTTTAATCTGCATTATACAGCAGCAGTCATCAAAACTGCTTCGTACTGGCTGAGGAATAGAGTAGTGGATCAGTGGAATAGATTGAGTGCAGGAGATCCAGCAGTTAATGAGTATAGTAATCTATTGTTTGATAAACCCAAAGACCCCAGTTATTGGGATAAGAATGCACTATTAGACAAAAACTGCTGGGAAAACTGTAATATAGTATGGCAGAAACTAGGCATAGACCATTATCTAACACCATATGCCAAAATCAAGTCTAAATGGGTGCATGATCTAGGTATAAAGGATGATACTGTAAGCAATCTGAGAAAGTTTACCTGTTAGATTTGTGGAGAGGGAAAGACTTTAGGACCAACAAGAATTAGAGAGCATTATAAAATGCAAAATGGATAATTTTGATTACATTAAATTGAAAAGCTTCTGTACAAACAAAGCCAGTGTAACCAAGATCAAGAGGGAGGTGGGAAACTGGGAAAGAATTTTTACAACCTATGTCTCTGATAAAGGACTCATTTCTAAAATATACAGAGAATTGAGTCAAATATATAAGAATACAAGTCATTCCCCAATTGATAAATGGTCAAAGGATATGAACAGGCAGTTTTCAGAGAAAGAAATTAAAGATTTCTATAAGCATATGAAGAAATGCTCTAAATCACTATTGATTAGAGAAATGCAAATCAAAACAACTCTAAGGTACCAGTTCTAACCAGTCAGATTGGCTCAGATGACAAAACAGGAAAATGACAAATGCTGGAGAGGATGTGGGCTAATTGGAACACTAATGCATTGCTGGTGGAGTTGTGAACTGCTTCAGCCATTCTGGAGAGCAATCTGGAAATATGCCCAGAGGGCTATAAATAATTTCATACCCTTTGACCCAGCAATACTACTTCTAGGGTTATATCCCAAAGAGATCATAGAATTGGGAGGAAGACCCATATGTACAAAAATATTTATAGCAGCTCTTTTTGTGGTTGCAAAGAATTGGAAATTAAGGGGGTGCTGATCAATTGGGGAATGGCTAAACAAGTTGTGGTATATGCATGTAATGAAATACTGTTGTGTTATAAGAACTGAGGAGCAGATGGACTTCATATTTACCTGGAGAGGCTTCTACAAACTGATGCTGAGTGAGAAGAGTAGAATCAGAAGAAATTTGTATACAATCACAGACACAACATATGTGTGATGATCAACTATGACAGTTTGGACTCTTCTCAGCAATGCAGTGATATAAGTCAATCCCAAAAGACACATGATGGAGTTTGAATCCTGATGGGAGCAAACTACTTGATCTTTTTCTTTTTATTGTTGGTTTTATTTCCTCTTTATCATTTTTCATTCCATCTAGTACAATACTCCTTTGTAACTTGACTAATGTCTAATGTGAAAATATTACAGATCTTATACTGGACTAAATGCCATCATGGGGGGGGTGAGGGGGAGGGAGAGAAGGGAAATTTGAAACTCAAGGAACTATGGAATTGAATCCTGTAAACTAAAAATAAATTAATTAAAAATAAAATAAATAAAATAAAAAGGTATAGAACTAAATTCAATAGAAGCATTGATTAATCATCTACTTTTTGTGAGGGCCTACAATAGGTGCTAAGGCATTATGATATATAGATAGAATGTTGGAGTTGGGATTCAGGGACACTGGGATTCACATCTTGCCTAAGGCACAGGCTTCATAATTTGGGACAAGTCATAAAACCCTTATAAATTTTAGTTTCTTCTTCTATAAAATGGTGTTGCTAGTATTATCTACTTCATAGGGATGTTGTGAAGATAAGATAACATTTTTAAATGCATGGAAAGCACTTTGCCAAGTTTAATAATCTGTTTTAATAAATGTGAGATGTTATTAAAAAAAAGATCCAATTCTGCTATTCCTAAGTATCCATATTTCTGAGCTGTTTTTAGTTAGTGCTGAGGAAACCACTAGGTGCACCTAAAGCCCAATCTATTTATTAGTCAGCTATCATTATCATCCATTCATTTTATCCTTTCCTGCTCCAAGATTATCTCTGGACTGTACTTTTGTACCAATTTGGATTCTTGAAGGGTTAATGATTTCAGCTTCCATGCTAAATCTTTTTTAAAAATGGAGTCTCCTTGTGGTAGGATGTCCATGTTTTTTGTTGGGTATAAGACTTAAAAATTGGCACTGATAGCTCTAGAACAAATCATGAGTCCTTAAATTCTAGATGAAGCAATAAAATAGTTTAACTGGTACATGATTGAACGTTTGCATTAATCAGCATCTTCCAGAATGAAGGTCTTGCTGCCATTTTTGTTCTATTCCACATGGTTCCCAAATGGGAGAGCATGACTAAATGTGTTTGTGTACATACATATGTACATGTTTGATATGTGTATATGTGCATATACATATATACATACATACATACACACACACACATATATATATATATATATATATATATATATATATGGAAAGAGAAAGCTATTTGCATTATCCTTAAGCAGTTTTTACTCAGACAAAGGAATAATTATCCAATTCAATCAAAGCAGCTAATCTAGATAATCTATACAAAACAATTCTCCAAAGGATGCATGGCTTTTTAAAAACAAAGAACTTTTTGCCTGAAATTTCTTAATTAAGAATCTCAGTATCTTAATTTTACCTGCAGAGATGGAACACAGTATATTTCTGGGAACATATACACAGGTATTCTGTAATGAAATTTGGTGCAGTGTTTTCATTAAACATCTGACATGTGCTAGGCAAGGTTTTAGGCATTTGGAATCCAAAAATAAAAATGAAAAGTGTAACTGCTCCTCAAGGATTTCCCTTTCTATTGAGGAAAAACAACACATTAGATGAATAAATACAAACTGTATACAAAGTAATGTAGTACCCCCATGCTGTGCCTTCTTACCTTTTAATTATCAATTACATTATTATTATTGATTACTATGTATTTGGGAATATAAAGCATACATAATTCAAGGCAAGTACTTTCTGGAAATAGTTAGGAAACCACCTAAATAGAAGAGGAGCAGGTATGAGATCTCTATTCTGGCACTGGGACTTCTTGCTTCCATTGTCATTGAGTTTTGGACTTCATGCTTACTATGAGAGGACTATGAATTATGAACTTCTAGTTGTCATGTGAAAGGCAAGGAGAAGAGAAATGCTGCCATTGAACTAACACAGGTAGAGATTAGATTATTAAAATATTCCTGCCTTTTCTAATGTATTATTTGTGTGAGGCCAGATTTTCTTCCTCTAAAATAACACATTGTAACAGTCTGAATGCAGGAGTAGCTATTAGAAGACAGCTGCCATCTTAGTTCCATTTCAAGCAACAATTGCTGTGAAAGTTTTGACAATGGTAGTGAGGTAATCCTCTCCCATCTTGGTCTTCCAAAGTCAGATCCAGGTCACTGCTAGACAAACTTCTTTTTTCAGAAAGCCATTCAGTCAATAAGCATTTATTAAGTGTTTTCTTTGTACTGAAGTCAAATCTTTGATTCATGATAGCTATAGCAGAACCCTCAGAACACTCAAGAACTTTCTAGGTTGCATATGATAAAAATCACCTGTCACCTGGTTTAGGAGACTATCAGGAAGTCAGGGAACCAAAGGTAGGCCTTCTATGAGATTAGCTGTAGTTTCCTTGTTGTTCCTCACTCTACCTTAGCAGTTACTCCAAAGCTTTTCTTCCCTTCTCCAGTCTCCCATTGTCCTCTCTCCCCACACCTTCTAAGTGGAGAACCTTGTCTCATATTTCACCAAAAACAAATAAGGAAACCAACAAAACCCAAACCAGAGTCCATTCACAGAGGGTTCCTTCTTTTCCTTTTCTTCTTAAACTGACATTATTCAGATGTCTCCCCCTATTATCTCCTTCAATTTTGCCTTACATGAAAAAATGACCCTTCTCCTTGCCAGGGCAAACCCCTGTACATGCATCCTTGATCCCTCCATTCCCATCTCCTTCAGCAGATTATCCCCACTATCATTTTGCCTTTTTTGGTATCCTTAGAATTATCACAGTACCTGGCACATAGTACATATTATTAAATGTGTGTTGAATGAAAGACTGACTGAAATGTGCTGGGAGACAGAGTTCATTTCTCTTTTCTTTTTTTTTTTTTTGCCAGATTCTAAGATTAGAAGCTGTTATATTTTTTTAGAAAAGGAAAACAAAAGCAAAACACCAAATAAAGACAAGAAACCACCATACTATGTCTTACTCTCCAAGTAGTGAATGTAACTCCTATAAGCTTCTGTTATATAGTTTTATACTCAACAAAACTATAAACTTTGACCACCCTTAAAAAATAAATATTTTGCAAGGGGCTCCCCTAACTTCTAAATTCCAGGGCTGATATATTTGAAAGTCTATTCAGCTGGTTAGCCCTAGGCAATTCCAATTCCATCAATCCTTGAAATTGTAATTGAATATATTTGAAATTATGCTTTTTTTTAAACTTAAATGTATGTGTCTATCTCTTATTTTGGTAGAGTGAGCAGCTAACAAAGAAATATTCAGATTAAAAGGATTGGGGGATTGAGAATTTATAGGTAGATCAAAATATGTATGTAGTTTTATTTTTGCCGAAGTATCAGCATGTCCTAGGATAAGGCCCCCTTTTCTTCAGATAAAAATAAACTAGATGGTTACTTATGAAGACAAGCCTAGCCTCCAAGTGTGGGGTACTACCATGCCACATTTTTCTTAACTTTATTTTAAGATAAAGAGAGATAAATAAATCAACTTCTTCATTTCCCTTGGTCTGTGCTATAATCAGATTGATCAGAAGGAAGAAAACAAGGTGTCATTTGATAGATTTTTAGTCATTGTTTTTCAGAAAGAAAATCCCAGGGGAACAAAGATGAGCTTTGGGGGGAGGGGACAAACCTAAGAAAACCAATGGGTTTTTTCTTCAGAGCCAATCCTGGGTTAGATTCCATAGGAGAAATGACAGAGCAGGAATAGGGGGTTGAAAAACCTTTTTTCCCCCCTAGAAGCCCTACTAAGTCACAGAACATTGCAACTTAATGTCATATAGAAAGACAAGTTTGTGTTAAGTTTAAGTATGAGTTAAAATGTAAAATATTCTATTTATAAAATTAATAATATAGAATATTGAATAATTTTCAGGAAATAACAAAAAAAAAGCAACAAAACCCAGACAAAATAGCAATGTCTTATGTGACCATCTCAGGATAATAAAAATGAGAAGAGAAGAATGATGTATCAAAATAGATAAAACCTCAATACTTTCCAAAAACTTTGAGGGGCCAAGATCAAATTCACATTGATACTATACTTTGTTTTGAAGGAGAAAAGTCCCTATTTAAGAGGGAGGATAGGAGAGGGGGAAAAAGAGAATACAGTCATAATTAATTATAGTATTAAAGTTTGGAGATTCAGGTATTCTTGAAATTCTTTTCATCAGTTTGTATGGAGAGGGAAAAAAAAACTTTCTGGTTTTATAAGGTCAGTAAGTATTGCATTCCATTTTATAGATAAAAAGGAATACCATTCTTTTCTGAATTTTAAACATATTACCATTAAAAACTTTAATACTTCCTTTTCACAACTGGAGGTATAACTGGGATCACCTTTTGCTACTTGTACTATGGCAAGGGCAAGATAAAATTAAGCAGAGATTTTTTTTTGAATTTTTTTAAAAATTAAGTTATTGGTTTAGTTTCAGTTAACAAGATTCAATTCCATAGTTCCTTGATTTTCAAATTTCCTTTACCTCCCTCCCCCTCCCCAACAGCATATAGTCCAGTATAGGATCTGCAAATACATTCATATTAGACATTAGTCCAATTAAAAAGGTGTATTGTACTAGGTGGGATGAAAAATGGTAAAGAAGAAATAAAACCAAACAATGAAAAGAAAAAGATCAATTAGTTTGCTTCCATCAGGATTCAAGCTCAGTTTTTTCTAATTATATCTCTGGATGTCACATTTCTCTCCTTCATGAGTCTTTTGGGATTCACTTATATCACTGAATTGCTGAAAAGAGTCCAGTCTGTCATAGTTGGTCATCACACATATGATGTGTCTGTGATTGTATACAAATTTCTTCTGATTCTACTCTTCTCGCTCAGCATCAGTTTGTATAAGCCTCTCCAGATAAATATGAAACCATCTCCTCCTCGTTTCTTATAGCACAATAATATTCCATTACATTCATATACCACAGCTTGTTTAGCCATTCCCCAATTGATGGGCACCCCTTTAATTTCCAATTCTTTGCAACCATGAAAAGAGCTGCTATAAATATTTTTGTACATTTGGGTCTTCCTCCCAATTCTATGATCTCTTTGGGATATAACCCTAGAAGTGGTATTGCTGGGTCAAAGGGTATGAAATTATTTATAGCCCTCTGGGCATATTTCCAGATTGCTCTCCAGAATGGTTGAAGCAGTTCACAACTCCACCAGCAATGCATTAGTGTTCCAATTAGCCCACATCCTCTCCAGCATTTGTCATTTTCTTGTTTTTTCATCTGAGCCAATCTGACTGGAGAGATGTGGTATCTCACAGTTGTTTTGATTTAATAAGAATCTGGACCATAGGTGAGGGGTGAATCCTGGTTCCTTAGAAATTAACTACAACTCCTGAAGAGAGAGTAACTAGAACTACAACCCAGAATAAGATTTTGCCAGAGATCTTCATAAGACAGAAATGACAGAGAAATCTCTTTCATTGGTTTGCTTTTGAAAGTATTTTCCCCCTTGAGGAGAGTTTTAAACATATCTGTTCTCAGAAAATGGGGAATAAAAGTAGAAGAGAAAAGCTGTGAACTAGTGAAAGCATCAATAAGAAAAGCCATTAATTTTTCTAAACTTTTAAATACCTATGGAGATTAAGTGGGGTGGATTGATAGAGGGTAGGTTTCCTCTGGTTCTGAGGACCTAATGCTTGATAAAGCCTTACAATTGCTAGGAATAAGCAGTTCTGAAGTGTCTATATCCAAACTGTCTTTATAACTTTCTTGCTCTGAATCTCCAGTATAGTAGGAACACTGTCCACAAATGACCAGGTGTGGCTTCCAATTTCCTATGATTGTCATTCTATTTAATATACAATAATAAGAGGTATACAATATCATCACATTGCACAACATTTACCTCATACAAATTCAGTGATAAAAACTTGACGGGAATCATGATTTCCCTGGTCACAATGGTTTGTAAATGTGCTTGTTACTCTTGCAGCCCAAATCTCTAGGTATGTTGCAACCCTGTAGAGTGTTCTGTTTGTTTCACAAAGATAAGGACACTATGGATTTATCTCTTACCTGAACCTTTAGCTTAGCTTTTGTGATAGAGAAAAATGTCCGTTCAATCAGGAGGAAACCAGCTCTGCATGGTGGGGAGTCAACCTATTGCTTCTTTCTTCCAGGCATGGGCATAAAGAAGAGTGTGTGTGTGTGTGTGTGTGTGTGTGTGTGTGTGTGTGTGTGTAAGAAGTAGATGGTGTTTGGTTTGAATGATAAGACTTAACATTTTAACTCTTAGGTCAGCTATATCCATCTCCATATGGCCATTGATTCAGAAGACAAACTAGAAGTAAACAAACAAATTAATAAAGACCAAAAAATAAAAAAAAATAAAAATAAAATCTTTCTTGAAATCCTCAAAAACAAATTAGCTTCTATTGGAATAAGAACATAATGGTATTACTAGCTAATTAAAAGTGGCAAAAAACATTGGAAAAGTTGGAAATGGCATCAACTTATGCTAGAAGACATAAAAGACAATTGCCCATCAATGGCAATGTATTGTAAGAAAGAATTTTGGCCTTTACACACTACTCAGACCTTGATTTGAAAGTTGATCTTCTTCTTCTTTTTTTTTTTGCTTTTTGGAGGGCAATTGGGGTTAGGAAGTTGGGAGATGTTCCTATGTATTTAAATATTAAGCTTTGTCCTGGTCAGTGTATATCCGACACATTTGCAGGTAGTTGTTATGCCCCTTCCCCACCCCCCACCCCCTTTTTTTGGCTCATTGGAAAATTTTGGAAAGTGGCTAGATAAAGGCATTGTTAACATCTTGCTAGGCATAAAGAAGATACTAGAATGAAAGGTTCCAATTTTTATGCTTTTAGTTCTCTGAATAACTGAATTATCTAATATACCAAATAAACTGAAGAGAAATTAAGCTAATACATGAATAACTCTATCAGTTTGTTTTTAACCAGCCCCCAGTAAAAAAAATGCAAAAAATAAGATTTTAGGGACGGCTAGGTGGTGCAGTGAGTAGAGCGCGGCCCTGGAGTCAGAGGGACCTGAGTTTGGATGTGTCCTCAGACACTTAACCCACACAAACAAAAGCCTAGCCATGTGACCTTGGGCAAGTTACTTAACCCCAATTGCCCTAAAAGGGGCGGCTAGGTGGCGCAGTGAGTACCGGCCTCGGAGTTGGGATGACCCAAGATCGAATCCGGCCTCAGAAAATGAGCACCCACACACAAATAATGACTAGCCGTGTAACCTTGAGCAAGTTACTTAACCCCAATTGCTTAAAAAAAAAGAAAGGAAAAAAATAAGATTTTGGTGCTTCCTGGAAGTGTTACAAGTTTATACAAACTGTCTTATAGGAACTACAGGACATACATTTATATTTATGAGTTATAGCCTGTACCTTTTTTTATGTTCATTTTGTGCCAATTGACTAATGCCCAACACCAAAGTCCTAGAAAAGATTTTTTTTAGAGTAGTATAGTTCAAAATGTAAGCTCCATATTACATTTGTAAATGGAAAAGGATATTAGTCTTCCATATAAGGGCACTACACTAATGTGATATTATCTCAAAGTCCTGTAGGAACCATGCATACCTTCTCCTGTTGATTGAGTGCCAAGTCTACCATTTGCAGACTTTAGGTGACTCAATATTTTTTCACTTGGTTTTATGTGCCCTTCATAAAACATATTTCTGATTTGTCTTGTGTTCAATGTTTTGTCTTACAGATTTGAACCAGGGAGATTAAAATGTACCTAAGGAAGAGATCATTTCATAGTTCTTCAAATGGGTAATCAGTTTCATGACTAGGATATCCAGTAGCTATGTTTCTTTTCTAAGTAGAACAGAGCTAGATAAAGGGAATCAATCTCAGTGATAACTAAAAGATAATTTTGGTCTTTCAAGTAATTTATTAGCAAAGTCTTTATTTTTTCTATGATTTGCATGGCAGGTCATTCTGTTTTTATTTTTAATTTGGAAAGCCTAACAAAGAGAAACAGAGTGATATAGTATAGTTCTCAAAGTGTGATTCAAGAGCCCTTAGGGATCCCCAAGACTCTTTGAGGAGGTATGCAAGGTTAAATCTATTTTCATAATACTGCTTATGTAGCTCAATTTTGAATACATTAAATTTCAATAGATATAATTCACATTAACTAAAGTTCTTTTGTTAAGGAGAGGGTGTTCTAAAAAAAAATTGAGACTATAAAGGATCCTAAGACCAAAACATTTGTGAACCAGTGATATAGTGAATAGGGAGCTAGCCTTATAGTCAAGAGTGCTTGAATTCAAGTATTGTTTTTAAGACATATTAGCAGTGTGACTTTAGGTGGGTCACTAAACATTTCAGGGCCTCCAGGACAATTCCCTTAAGACTAAAATGTAGCAGAAGAGTTGATCTGAATTCATAAAGGAAGTTTCCTTGACCAGAACCTTCTATACCAATGAAATATCAACTGTAGAAAAAAAACCATATTATTCTATAAATTTATTTTTTATCCATAGCTCTAACTTTTTAATAATTATCTATGGAGGGCATCTAATGTGATCCTGAAGTCAGGAAGACCTGAGTTCAAATCCAGCCTCGGGCACTTACTAGTTATGTGACCCTGGGCAAATCATTTAACCCTGTTTGCCTCTACTCATCATCTATAACATGAGCTGGAGAAGGAAATGGCAAACCATCCAATATCTTTTCCAAGAAAACCCCAGATCAGGTTATGGAAAGTTAGACATGACCGAAACAACTTAACAACAGAAAATCTTTATGGACCAGAGTATAAATCTAGAGAGATTGCATTAATTTATTTAGAGTATTTTTTAAAAAACATCACCCAAATATATAGGTTCAGGAGGAAATTTTTGATATAAAGCAAATTTGCTTCACCTTTGATGTTATCACTATGAAAAATAACCATTTCTTCTTTCAGCTCAAAAATGCTTTGAATTACTTTAGCTGGAAAAAGAGCATTTTCTAAGAATATAGGCTCTACACTCTATGCTGATATCATCTCAATTTTATACAGTTTCTGTTAATGTGCTGCCTATTTTACAAAGTTGATTATTCTTATGCTTCCTTGGAACATAATATATAACTCCCCACTCACATTTCTTGATAGGAATGATTGTCTTTGAAACATAATGCATCCAAATTGCATGAGAGGACACATTTTGTATATTTCCTGTAGACTTGAATTTCATCCTGACAGTAAGTGACTCAAGTCAATGCAGAGTCTAATATAAATCCCCCCATTATATCATTTTCATTGTAAAATGTGTCATTGAAAATTTCTCTTGATGTGGCCTTGCCATTAATAGGGTTGCAAAGTAACAAATCCTTTTTGACATCAACTTCCAAAATGTACTGTACACACATAATTAGGTGTCTTGCTCTACATATGTTATTTATCCTATTTTCAGTGCAAAAGGAGCTTTTAGTTATACAATTAAAAGATCACAAAGGTCTTTTACACAAGTTAGGCAAATCTCTTTTCAGTATATTATCAATAATTGGAAAAAACCTAGTGGAACCATTCTTTGTCAAACATCATTTTAATCATATCAGTAGCTACAGAGAGCATCAATGTTTCTTCTACTTAATGAAGATATTTACGTTTCATATATTACGTTATTTAACTTTATATATAAGTTGCTTAATGCAAGAACGCAACAATGCAATAATTTTTTCCATAGCACAGATATGAATTTTGAAAAAAAGTTGCCTTTTTGCTTATTAAATGCATTTATTTTTCTTTAGAATAAATCTCTTATCTTTCCAATCTGTGCTATGCACACTTTCAAGATGTAATTTCAATATATAAAGCTTCATATTATCTAGAGCTAATACATTCATTCAAAGCAAACATAATAGCCTCTATCTTCCATTAATAATATGCATCCCAATGAGAAATATACTGGAATTGGGCTTTTTACTTTGTGTTTCAATATTTCTTCAAAGCTCAAACATGATTAGATATTCTGAACATAAGGAAACTTCAACACAAGAGTTGGTACAATTTTTTTGGATATTAATCACCTACATTTATCACTATTTATTACTGACCCTTCTGCTAATGCATGAAGAGGTTGATTAAACTGACTTCTTATCTTCTAAGTTGAGTTATTAGCAAATATTTAATCATTTTTCAATATGTACACATATATGTGTGCCTATGTATGTGTTATATGTGTTTATTACAATTTTACAAATGAAAAGTTAGTGTTAGGAAATTAAAATGACTATAAAATAATAGTATAGGATGAACTAAAAACAAAATTTTAAAATGGAAGTATACATAAAGCATGGGAGTTCAACATTCATTAGCATTTCATTTCTAAAGAATTTTAGGCAACAAACCTTAAATTGTGATGACTAAAGATATTTCAGCCCCAGCTTTACACTTTGTACATTGGGGATTTTTCTGTGTTTTCCTTGTTTGCCATCTTTGATGTATCTAGTACAAATCTGTCGCAGATCACAATCCCAGCATGGAAGAAAGCAGTACTCTAATCCATAAAAGCACAAAGGTCATAGTTTTCTTGTTTTTAGGATAATAGTTTGTTTTATTTAACAATAAGGAAAATTATCTTAGCTTCTAGTTTTCACTTTATTGTAATCTTTTAAAATTATATCCATCAATATAATAGTAAATGTTTATAGTGAAAACATATATTAAATAAAATGGGGCTAATGCAAGAGATTGCTATAATGATGGAATGAAAATAGTCTGAAAAAAATATGTAGCACTACTCTTTCTCTCTCTGTCTTCCTTCTCTTCTTCCTTTCTGACCCTCACCACTGATTAGAATAGAGGGGATTGAGCTACCAGATAGGGTTGAAAGGTCTGTAAGCTGAAGTGACAAGATGTGACAGCAAGAAAGAAGTGCCTGGAAAAGTTAACAACTTTGAATATGGGTTCATAGCTTTGTTCTGTGTGTGGGAGTCTTTTGACAGAACGGTGAAATTTATAGACCCCTTTTCAGGAGAATTTTAATTGTTTTTAACTCATCTTTGAAGAAACTACTAAATTTCAGCTAGGGCTCAGCAAAAATGAAAATAATTTTCCTCAAGTTTTTGAACACCTTGAAATCTAAGAACCCCTGGCTTAGAGGCAGTGAAGGAATGACACACCTCTACTCCTGGGAACTTGAATTTCAGGGCTCATGGTCACAGATTGGGGTAGGGAGCAGAAGAGGTAAGATGGAGAGTAGGGTGGAGAACTTCTCTCTACCTCAACCATCTGCATCCTTGTTTCACAAATCAGCTAGCCACAGTGAGAAGCAGTTGTTAGCACCAGCAACAGAATATCAAAAGAAAAGTACTGAGCAGAGGAACATCAAATTATCAAGTCCTGGATTTGAGTCCATACTCTGTGCCATGAGGAAAGGAGGAATAAAGTCCTAGATCTAAAGTCCCTAATTGTTCACCAGTGGCTGGATTTATTGGATACCATGAGTCAAATATCAGCCGAGCATTGTTTTTACCAACCATTATTGCCCATAGCCCTTTGACTAATGATTCCTATAGCAGAACAAACCTTGAAGTGCACACGGTTGGCCATGGTGTGCAAAGAATAAAATGTCCATCTCCTTTTTTTAGAGGTATTAGTATCATTTAATATGACTCATTTATGGGTACACAAAATATATCTAACCAAGAGCTGCCTTTTCAAAAAATATAATCACTTTACAAGAGACAAGAAATAACTATCGGAGAGGGGCACACTAAAATATATATGTGGAGGTATATACATATAGATCTTCATGTGTATATATAAATATGTATACACACACATATGCAATACATCTCTGTAGTCACAAAACTTTCAGATGTAAGTCAAACAACTTTCTTATAAAGCTCTGATTAAATTAGTGCATGGCCTTCATGATTTAAAACAGCTCTGTCAAGCATCTCATGGCATTTAAATGGAAAAGTTCTCTAAGAGGAGGAAAAAAACCTCCTATTTTCCAAAATATCATTAGAGTTTTCAATACTCTAGCAAAATTTTCCTCAATTCAAGTCACTTGTATGTTTCACTGTGACAATGAACTTAGAACCATTTTTTATAGTTTGAAGAGCTACTATTACAATAAGCAGGCTATAATATCAAAGGTCATATTTATGTGGTATTTACAAATAGCAGAAATATCACCATTCCTAGTTATGAGCCATTTTTCTTCATCACCCTGCTTATTCTAAGCATCATTTTCTCCCCTTCTTGGCTCAAGAGATGCAAATGTCCTAATAAACTAATTTCAAGAACATGATCTGGGCAACATTAGCTTAAAGGAAATCATGTCTAACTAATGTGGGAATATACTGCAATATCATAGGGATGCTACATTTATCATCTGGTGACTGCCATCCACTTATCTTTGAAACTATGAAGGAAAACTATCAGTACCCAGTAAAAGACTCCCCCAAGACATCTCATCAAATGTAGGTAAATAGGAAAACAAGGAAAAATCCACCAGATGCCCAATTTGATTTCTAGGTTTTTGTAATGCTCGGTGGTCCCAGATCTTTGGAAAGCACTTCTTCAGTGGCAAGCAAAGTGCTAATGATACATGTGGCTTTTATCACAGTGATCCATTAGGTAAGCAGCTGTCTGCTGAACACCACACTTGCTCTTCCAAATGTGCTTCTGCCCTCTTAGTTTTCTGTCCACTCTTAAGGTTCTGCCTTTGATGGCAATCTTGCTTTCAGGCCTAAGAATGAAAAGACTGTGCTGCTTTCCTTTGATTCAAAAAAGCTGTCATAATCACCACAGTATCGATCTCCGTTGAATATTTTTGGTGGTGTTGGATTGCCCTGAGCTGTTTTTTTTTTTCTGGAGGAATGTTCTTGTACATCCACTGTCTTTGCTCCTCCAACATTGTGATGTCTACCTCCTTAAATTCTATCTTGTTGGCTTCTAGAAAACGAACTACATCTTGCTGTTTCTTCTTAATATTTTGCAGAGGAAATTTTGCAGAAGCCGTAAAAGGGAATATCCATCTCCTTTTCTTACTTGTATATTTTAAATATTCCCATGATCTTGATAAAATTGATGGAAGGAATATGATGAAGCTATTTATTTTATATGTTAATTTACTTTTGAGTCATTTGTTGTCTTTGTATTAGATTATGCTTTATTGTATTGAGTATTAGCACTGCAAATCCATCTTTGGAGTGTCTGGAATAGTTCCTTGGCTGATTTCAGTAGACTAGTCTTATTGCAGAAGGAATCTCTCATTTGTGCAGACTAATAGTAAGACAGACAACTGATATTGCTGTCTTCATACAGCAGAGCCAAATTTTAGTTGTAGCTTTGAGTGATATATATATTTCATCCTATAGTTCTATATTGGATCAGTTTATTATACAAAAATAAGTATCCATGTTGTTTGCCATTGTTATTGTTCCAAAATTTGTGACCTAGAGATCTGAAAGAATATACTTCCCATGGAGAGTAGCCAGTTGGGACATAATTCTGACTTCTGATCAAGTGTTTGCTTTCCTGAAGTTTATCACACCAAAACAAAATTTTAAAAAGGAAATATGAAGGTCACATAAACAATTCTAAAATAGATTCAGTCTCTGCCTAAATATTGAAAAAGGCTTAAAAATGTCTGGGGGGAAGAAAAGATCAAGAGTTTAAGAGATCAAATTATTATCTCTAAAGTAAACAATAACAGATTATTAATTGTTTATCTGAGTCAATTGATAGGAGTATAAACAAAGTCTACATCAATTAGTACCACTGGAGATTGAGTGATGTACTGTGGCACCTTTCCCATTATATCCTTGATGTAGCTACCCCTTTTCTATTGCATGCTTTCTGTCTGAGAGTAAACCAAGTGATTTGTGTTGCAAAGTGTAAATAATATGAAAAAGATACATGAATATACATGTGGTGTTTCCAATTCTTCACAGAGCAACCCTTGGGGGGATACCCCAAGTGGAAACTATTGACTAAAGTGATAAATAAAATGAATAATTCTTTAGGTTGAAAACATTCTCCAGATGAAGTCTGTGAAAAACAAAGCAGGAACAGAAAACAATCAGTGTTGAATATCTTTTGAGTTATATGATGGGCAAGAGTAAGGCAGAAAATAAAATTTGCAATAAAGACACAGCACAGGAGGACCTTAAAATACAAATGAGAATTTTAAATCAACAATGCTCCTGGGGACCTTCCTGATTACTTTAAAAAAATTATTGTACTGTCTTGGCTGATCTGGTCTTTAGAAGGACTTTAGGAGAAAAATGATGAAGGGAAACCAACCAAACAAAAACAAAACAAAACAAAACATTGGTTTGGATGTTAGGAAGCATGCCTAGAGAGACATTCAGAAAGTAAAATAAACTAAATATGACTTAATTTCAATTCTAACTTTTAAAATAAGGAACTTTTCATAAATGTCACTAAGTGATAAATTAAAAGATAGGCTGAATGAATCCAAATGAACCTCAGATATTATCTACTTGACCCCTTTCCCTGAAACATAAATTTGAAAAATATTTATTAAGCATCTACTAAGTGCAAGGCACAATAACATATGGCAATTTTTGACATCTTTGATAACTGATCATTTAGTCTCTTTGTAGATATTTAAGACAAAAAATAACTACCATCTGTGAAAGTCCAGGCAATTTTGGGACAGTTGAAATCATTAAGAATTTTTCCCTCTGTCCTTTTATTGGACCTTAAGTAGAGGTATAATTTTGAGACAATGCAACTAACATTTTCTGTAAGCCACTACAGAGCTTGTTAAATCTCAAGTCTATTGGGAGCCTATATTCTCATAATCTTATCTGCTTTGGCCATTAGCAGCCTGGAAGATGAACCCCACAACATAAGGTCACAATTTTGCTCAAGAGAGGATTATTTAATGGAAATGATAAGGTAGGTGGATTATAAGGGAAAATATTAGAATCCATATTGTTATCATGACAACCTTACAAACATATATTAGTATAGGTTGGTATTTATTAGTCTCATACTATCCCTCAGGAAATTTTTAACACTGGAAAAAGATGCAACTCTACTAAAATTATGAAAATAGAATCCCCAGTCACAGGCCTAAAAATATGAGGCATACAATTACTTTCAAAAGGGGGCAAAATGGACTATAGATTAGTTTCCCTGGGCCCAAATGGTATTTCCTTGATATAAGGTCACACTTATTCACCGACTCCTACCAGAACAAGATTGCTGACCGTTACCTTACCTTCCAGAAAAGTGCTTTCTACCTGCCTCTATCCACAAAGAAGTTGCAGAGTCATGATACTCCCTTACTATTCTATGATGTGGATGAGAAGAAAGGTAGGACAGAGTTAAACAGTTTTCAGTTCTCACTTAAACTGAAGGGAAAAGATATTAGTCAAAAGATCAGAACACTTAGATCATGAAGCCCATATACCACTTTTGGTCAAGTCATTCTTTGTGCTCTAATTCATGTTTTTTTTTTCTCTTACTAGGATCTAAATCTATTCCTTAGCTATTCTTTCAAGTGTGATGCAGTTATTTCTATTTTCTATATTCTATATCCTGACAGTTCTGAAATTCCATGGATTCACTGAGTTTTTCCCAAAGCAGGAATCAGTTTTTAATACAAAATACCCTGCCCCATTAATGAGCAGGCTTTCCTGCTCTATTCAGTCTCCATGATTCATGGGGTCCACAGCTTTAAATCAAGGGGGTACTTTCCTATTCATAAAATAAATGTGTTCTCTCAATCATGTGATAGCATTTAACTTGGAAGAGTTCAGAAGTAATCAAAAACAACCCCTCAACACCTCCCCTTTTAACCAATGAGGAAATAATGAATGACCCTCTTAGGGTCTGTAAAAACCCAAGGGAGGGTCATTTGGGATTAGGATAATTCTATGCCTATTTCCCAATCTCTAACTCTAACTCTCCAATTCCAAGTAGCTAGATTAAATCAATGTCAGTTCTTGACTGTATATTACTAAGTATGTCTAAGCTGGAAGCCTCATAAAAGTCCCACTGTTGCAAGATTGATGTTACTCATCAATTTGCCCACCATGTCACAGCTAAGCAGGCAAGTTCCTAGCATGATAGTTTGGCAACAGCATGAAAATAGAGTAACTTGCCAAAGCTAGCATCATAAACAATGAAAATATAAAAATATACACAAGGAAATGTAATTATAATGAAATATCATCCAAAACACCTCACTGTGTTATAGGTGGTCCTTTTTACATGTCTAAAATGTAACTATTGGATGATTTACTTCTTTTTTTTTTAATTAAAGCAATTGGGGTTAAGTAACTTGCTCAAGGTTACACGGCCAGTCATATTTATGTGTGCGTGCTAATTTTCTGAGGCCAGAACCGTTCCCGGGTCCGCCTGACTCCAGGGCGGGTGCTCTTACTCACTGCGGCACCTAGCCGCCCCATAAATGATTTACTTCTAAATTTAATCCACAGTCATTAGAATGCAGTTCGTTTTACTAAGTAGAAAGTAATGACTACTTAAAAATGGTAGGATAATAATGTTCATGAATTTTAAAAAAAGAAAACATATGGCTGGTTGGGGTTAGGATTGTGCTCCCTCCTTCCATACCACTCTCATTGAGAAGACAAGTAATATGATATAGGTTATACATGTGTAATATTAAATACATATATATATAAGCATATATGTATATACACACACACACATCACAGACAAAAATAAAAACCAAAGAAAGAAAAGAAATCAAAAAAAGGATGCTTTGATCTTTACTCAGATTCCATCTGTTCTTTCTGTGGAGATGGATAGAACTTTTCCTGATAAGTCCCTCAGAATTGTCCTGGATTATTGTGTTGTTTAGAATAGCTAAGTCATGCATAGTTGATCATCTTACAATATTGCTGTTACTTTGTTCTCCTGGTTCTACTCATTTTACTTTGCATCAGTCATTAGAATGCAGTTAGTTTTACTAACTAGAAAGTAATGACAACTTAAAGATGGTAGGATAATAATGTTCATGAATTTTAAAAAAAGAAAACATATGGTTGAATAGGGTTAGGTTAGGTTAGAATTTAAAAAAAAGAAAACATATGATTGGTTAGGGTTAGGATTAGATAACCAGTTAATAATCTGTTATTGTTTACTTTACAGATAATAAGTTGATCTCTTAAACTCTTGATCTTTTCTTCCCCCCCAAGACATTTTTAAGCCTTTTTCAATATTTAGACAGAGACTGAATCTATTTTAGAATTATGTGACTTTCATATTTCCTTTTTAAAATTTTGTTTTGGTGTGATAAATTTCAGGAAAGCAAACACTTGCACCTTTTGGATCAGAAGTCAGAATTATCTATAATAGTATTTAAAATACAGTTCATATCTTACCAGATATTTTTCATTATTTATCTGCTAGATCTATTTCAATATTTAAATTTTCTTACGTAGATTCTCACATAACATCTTAATATTGTAAATAACCTCAGAGATCATCCAAACTAATCCGTACTTGAACAGAAATTCCCTTTATAACAGTTGTAACAAACCAACATTCAAATTATCCCACTTCTACTTGAAGAATTTAGTGGGGGTGAGAGGGATGGGACTACCCTTTGATCCCCAAAATTAATTTCTGCTACATTTGGATAGACTTAATTATCAGGAATTTCCCCCTTATATTGAGCGAAAATTTTCCTTTATGCTGTTTCATTTACATTAAAGTGAAAATTTATTAGTTTATATAGGTATTGTGCAAAACATTGAAGTCTACAGTCTAGTAGGGGAGATAAAATAAGCACTTATCTAAATAATCAAAAGTTTACTACAAGCCCAATTTATAAGAAATTCTAGAAACTAAATGAAAAATAGAAAACATGCAACAGTTATATCAATCCATGTATTTATACAGATTATCCTATTTACATATTTCAATATTTTATAAGTCAATCAGATGATGAAAGTTGTCTAACTTTAGGTAAATAACAAGAAATGTAAATATAGTCAGATTACAATATCTCATTACCTATATAGCTTATATGTGTGTATTCCAAAAAAGTAAATGGTGTTGCCAGATATCATAATGGCAAAATCATAATATCATATGTCAATATTGTCATCAAATGATTGATAATGATGTACAATTAAAATATTAATGTTGCATATAATAACAACAGGATAGATATAGAAATTGGGCATATTATTTTGGAAAAGTCTTTTGTTGTTGCTGTTCTAGACCTATGATTTCAACAGAGTAAATAATTTTTTAGTGTGAAATCTCTTGGAGAGTTGCCAGAGGCATTGAGACGCTTATTGTCTTGCCCATTCTCACACAACAGGTATGTGACAGAAGCAAGAAGTTTGACTTCAAAGCCCTCTAAGACTTATGCTATGCTGTGCTACTGTTCCTTAAGAAACTTGATTCCTGAGATTCCTTTGGCAATAATGGAATTTCCGCAAGGCTTCAACATCTTTATTCATTAGAAAGTACATCTTCTTGAAAACTTGGCCTACATATTCAGCAAAAAAGCATAAAAAAAAGATTACTTGGTTGAGCCTTAGTTCAATGTGCAATGGAACAAGCATTATTTATGTCAGGAATTCTAGATCCAGCTCTGACATTTAGTAGAATTTGGTTAAGTCACTTAATTTCTCTTAGATCTCAGTTTTCTCCTTACCTAAAATGAGGAGAATAAGTAAGATCTCTAAGGTTCCTTCCAACTCTAAGACACTGTCATCTATGCAAAATAGCTTTTTATCTTAGCAGGCTAATTTAATGCATTTGTTAAGGGGGCTCCATTTCCTTTAGGGCAATCCCAAAATTTGTTACTCATTCTTCAAGTACTAAATTGCTAGGTTTGAAATTGTGATTTTTATCAATTTATAACAAGTAGATTAATCTCTAATAGTTGCTCTTTAAAATAATTAAAATTGGTATTCTACTGTCATGGAATAATTTTGTACATGGGCCCAAGAAATTAGAGATTCTGCCTCCATTCTGCTCTGACTCTTTTCAATCAGTTACATGGGGTTTTATATTTAGGCCATCTGGCTTAAAAGTTCCTCTTTGCATTTATATTGATTTTTCAATAGTTCAAAACCTAGTAGATGGCAATTCTTACTGTATTTGTAGATAAACTGTGTACTGAAGAAATTAAATTTGTATAGTGAAGGGAAACTAGAATTTTTGGTGTAATTTTATCTGTAAATTCAGTTATCCTCTGGTAGGATATATTCAAGATGTCATTAGTATTATACAATGGCAATTTTTAATATTAAAGTTTCCATAAATAAATAAAAATATCCATGGGCCAAAAAAATAAAAGCATATAGATTTTTATCAGGCAATTAAGACTAGTAATTGTAGAGTAGGTGCTAATATGCATTGATACAAGGAGTTTTCTCAGTAGAAGTTCTCTACACCAATAAAATCAAAAGTTTAGTCCCTATCTTTCCATAGATTCACTTGTGAGAGTAAATAGCTTTAGTAAAGGAAGAGGCTATGTTGTTACTGTTTTGTAGTTTTAAAGTTGCAATTCAACCCCACAATATTTTGGGCATGATATGAACTGACATGGTTCTTTTTCATAATGTAATTAGTATTGCATACTACGCCATTATAAAATTTAAATAAAATTATGTGTAGCTGTTAAGACTTTGGATTTTTATTATTTTGCTTTTCTCTTCTGTAGAAAGTATGACTGCTGAGGTTATCCTATTATACTATTTGATTTATAACTTGATTCCATCATGACCAAACTCTAGCTACTGTTAAACTATATACTGTATCACAATGTTAATATTAATGATACTCTCTTATTACTCCCAGACTATAACAAGGTGAAATTTTTTCTACATTTTTATTGAATATTTTAGTTTTCTCCAATTACATGCCAAAACAACTTTCAACATTAATTTTTAAAACTGAGTTCCAAATTTTCTCCCTCCCTCCATACTACTCTCATTGAGAAGACAAGTAATATGATATAGGTTATACATGTGTAATATTAAATACACACACACACACACACACACACACACACACACACACACATATATATATATATATATATATATATATATATCATAGACAAAAATAAAAACCAAAGAAAGAAAAGAAAGCAAAAAAAGGATGCTTTGGTCTATACTCATATTCTATCAGTTCTTTCTTTGAAGATGGATAGAATTTTTTATAATACGTCCCTCAGATTTGTCTTAGATTATTGTATTGTTTAGAATAGCTAAGTCATGCATAGTTGATCATCTTACAATATTGCTGTTACTTCATTCTCCTGGTTCGACTCATTTCACTTTGCATCAGTTCACATAAATCTCTCCAGGTTTTTTCTGAAAGCATCTGGCTAATCATTTCTTATAGCACAGTAGTGTTCCATCATAACTATATGTTACAAATTGTTCAGCCATCTCCTAATTGATGGACATCTGATTTCCAATTCTTTGCCACCAGAAAAGTGCTGCTATAAATATTTGGATATAATTGTAAATTGGCTCTACATAATGGTTGAATCGGTTCACAATCCCACCAGTGGTTCATTAGTGTCTCGATTTTCCTACAACCCCTCCAACATTCATCATTCTCTTTTTCTGTCCTATTAGCCACTGTAATAGGCATGAGGTATTATTTTAATTTGCATTTCTCCAATCCATAGTGATTTAGAGCACTTTTTAATATGACTATAGACAACTTTGATTACTTCTTGTTAAAACTGACTGTTTATATTTTTTGATCATTTGTCAATAGGTGAATGGCTCTTCTTTTCATAAATTTGACTCACTTCTCTAAATATTTGAGAGATAAGGCCTTTATCATATAAACTTACTTTAACAATTATGATTGCTAACTGTATTTCCCTCCATCTTGTTTCCTTCCTATTTATTCTGTTCTCTCTCTCCTCTCACCTTATCCCTCCCCAAAAGTGTTTTGCTTTGGAATATTGTCTCTCCCAACCACCCCCCTTCTATGAGCACCCCTCTTCTCTTATCACCTTCCCCTCCTACTTTCCTGTATGTTAAGATGTGTTTCTATTGAGTGTGTATGTTATTCCCTCTTTGAGCCAATTCTGATGAGAGTAAGGTTCAAGCATTCTTTGCCACCTCTTTCATCTTCTCTACTGTAAAAGCACTTTCTTGCCTCTTTTATGTGAGATAATTTACCTCATTCTACCTCTCCCTTTCCCTTTCTAACTCCTAAATTTTATTTTTTAGATATCATTCCATCATATTCAACTCAAACCTGTGTCCTCTGTCTATATATATATTTCTAATTGCCCTAGTAATGAGAACGTTTTTATGTGAGTTGCAAGGATCATCTTCCCATTTAGGAACATGAACAATTTAACCTTATTAAATCTTATAATTTCCATTTTCTGTTTCATTTTTTATGATTCTTTTGAGTCTTGTATTTGGAAGTCAATTTTTCTATTCAGCTCTGGTCTTTTCACTAGAAGTGCTTAGAAGTTCTCTCTTTCTTTATATGTTCATTTTCCACCAGAAGGATTATATTCCATTTTGCTGGGTTCTTGGTTGAAATCCTAGCTCCTTTGCCCTCCAGTATAACATATGCTAAACCCTTCAATCCTTTAATGTAGAAGCTGCTAAATCTTGTGCTGTACTGACTGTGGATTCTTTCAATTTCTATTTTACCCTCTGGTTCTAAAATATCAGGGTAGTTTTCCTTGATAAAATTTTGAAAGATAAGGTCTAGGCTCTTTTTTTTTTTTTGCTTTTTTTTTTTTTTGGAGGGCAATTGGGGTTAAGTAAGTTGCCCAAGGTCACACAGCTAGGTTTTTGTTTGTGTGTGTGTTAAGTGTCTGAGGTCAGATCCGAACTCAGGTCCTTCTGAATCCAGGGCCGGCACTCTACTCACTGTGCCACCTAGCCACCCCTAGGTTCTTTTTTTATAATTTTTTTGGGAAGTCCAATAATTTTAAAATTATCTCTCCTGGGTCTGTTTTCTAAGTTGTTGCTGTTCTAATAAGATATTTTAGGGGGTGGAGTCAAGATGCCAGAGTAGAAACAGGACTTCCATGGGGCTGCAACTTCGACCTTCCCCAATACATGTAAAAGGAGACTCTGAACAAACCTTGGAGCTACAGAACCCACAAAATGACACACACAAACTAACTTCCCTCTGAGGACAGCCTGGCAGCCTGGCAGGGAGTGGCCAGCTCAGTGCTCTGGGAGCTGAGCCCAGGCCCCCATGAGCCAGAGATTTTAGCCTTGGGGGAGGGGAAGGGGCAGACCAACCACAGGCTGGAGGGACTTCAGATAAGCTATGGTGGTTTCCAGAATTATCAACACATAGATGCCAAGGACAAAGTGAGAGGTCAATGCAGTGTGGACTTTGTGATCCATTAGTTGGAAGTTCATTGGCTTTTGCCCCTGGGGCAATAAGTGGCCGAGACACTACAGCTCTGCAGCTGCAGCCACACATGGCTGCTTCAGCTTCTGACCTGCAGACTGTAGGGGAACCAAGGACACAGTCTGAGGGGTAATCACTCTTGCCTTAACATTCTTGGATCTGTATTGCAGTCTAGGGTGGAGGTCCTGGGTGACCAGCCTGCCAGAGCATGTGGAGGCTTCAGAGAGGGCACCCAACTAATACCTTTGGCAGTTGAGAAAACCCCAGCATTTGGCACAGAAGCTCCCTTGTCTGGTAACAAAGTCCTACTGTGACAAAAAGCCCAAAAATCAAGTAATTGAGTGGCAACATGACCAGGCAAAGGAAGCAAAACAAACAGAAGAACCCAACATTAAACTACTATTTTGGGGACAAAAAGGATCAAAGCATGGAACAGGAGGAAGACAGCAAAGTCATAACTCCTGCACCAAAAGCTTCAAAGGAAAATCCAAGCTGGTTACAGGCCATAGAGGACCTTAAGAAGCAGATAAGAGAAGTGGAGGAAATATTGGGAAGAGAAATGAGAAAGATGCAAGAAAATTATGAAAGGGGAATCAACAGCCTGACTGAGGAAAATAATACCTTAAAAATAGACTAACTCCAATGGCAAAACAGGCTCAAAAAGAGAATGAGGAGAAGAATGCCTTAAAAAGCTGAATTTGCCATATAGAAAAAGAATCTCAGAAGCTCACTGAGGAGAATCACTCCTTCAGAATTAGACTGGAGCAAATGGAAGCTAGTGACTTTATGAGAAATCAAGATGCTGTTAAACAGATCCAAACAAATGAAAAAAATAGAAGGCAATGTGAAATATCTCATGGGAAAAACCACTTACCTGGAAAATAGATCCAGGAGAGATAATTTAAAAATTATTGGACTACCTGATCATCGAATAAAGAACCTAGAAATCATGCTTCAAGAAATTCTCAAGGAAAACTGCCCTGATGTTTTAGAACCAGAGGGCAAAATAGAGGTTGAAAGAATCTACCAATCACCTCCTGAAAATGATCCCAAAAGAAACCTCCAAGGAATATTATAGCCAGGTTCTCGAATTCCCAGATCAAGGAGAGAATATTACAAGCAGCCAGGAAGAAACAATTTGAATATTGTGGAAACACAATCAGGGTAACACAGGATCTGGCAGCTTCTACACTGAGAGAGTGAAGGGCATGGAACATGATATTCTTGAGGTCAAAGGAGCTGGGATTAAAACCAAGAATCACCTACCCAGAAAAACTGAGTATCATGTTTCAGGGTAAAATATGGCTATTCAGTGGAATAGAGGACTTTCAAGTATTCTTGATAAAAAAAAACCAGAGTTGAGTAGAAAATTTAACATTCAGATACAAGAAGCAAGAGAAGCATGAGAAGGTAAATAAGGAAAAGAAATTGTAAGGAACTTATCAAAGTCAAACTATTTACATTCCTACATGGAAAAATGATAATTATAACAGATGAAACTTTTCTCAGCATGAAAATAGTTGAAGGGAATTATATGTACAATCTATATTGGAGGGTATATACATATGTGAATGTGTGAATGTATGTATATATATTTACAGGTATACATAGATAGAGGGCACAGGACCAATTTAATAGGAAGGGATGATACTTAAAATGTGAAATCAAGAGGTGAGAGAGGAATATAATGAGAGGAGATGGGGAGAGAAAGAATGGGGCAAACTATCTCATATAGAAGAGGCAAGTGAAAATGATTACAATGGAGGGGAAGAACAGGAAGGCAAAAGGGGATGGGTCCACCTTATTCTCATTGAATTTGGCTCAGAGAGGGAATGACATAAACACTAAATAGGATATCTCACTCTACAGGAGAGTAGGGGGGGAAGGGGATGATGGAAGGGAGGACAAGCTGGGGGGAGGGAAGTTCGAAGCACCCACTTTTAAAAAGGGATAGGATCAAAGTAGAGAATAGAACAAGTGGGAGGTGGGATAGGAGGGAGGGAAATATAATCAATCTTTTACAATATATCTATTATGGTAATGTTTTACATTAGCTACACATATACAACTTCTATTAAATTGCTTATCTTCCCAATAAGGGTGTGTGACAAGGGAGGAAGGGAATGAATCTGGAATTCAAAGTTTTAAAACCAAATGTTTAATATATATATATATTTTATATACAGGCACTGGGGCATGGAGTTCCATCATGCCCTCTTGGAAAAGTCGAAGGGGGTATGGGTGAAGATATGGGAGAGAGCAGATTGGAACAGGGGATATCCTGTGGGACCACTCTTTTGGGGATGTGGGTATGGGAAAAATGGGGAGAAATCTTATAACTCAAAATCTGGTGGAAATAAATGATGTAAACCAGAAATTAATAAAGCATTTGAAAAATTAAAAAAAAAAGATATTTTGCATTGTCTTCTATTTTTTCATTCTTTTGGATTTGTTTTGTTATTTCTTGATTTCTCATAGAGTCCTTAGCTTTCATCTGGTAAATTCTAATTTTTAAGGAATTTTTTTCTTCAGTGAATTTTTTTGTGTCTCTTTTTTCCATTTGGTCAATTTTTAGAAAGGGGTTCTCTTCAGTGAATTTTTGTGCTTCTTTAACCATTTGGCCAATTTTGCTTTTCAAGGCATTCTTTTCCTCATTGGACTTTTGAACCGGTTTTACCTTTTGGCTTATTCTGTTTTTTTTAAGTGTTATTTTCTTTAGTATTTTTATGTGTGCCTCCTTTACCTAGCTGTTGACTCTTTTTTTCATTATTTTCTTGCATCATTTTCATTTCACTTCCCAGTTTTCTTCCTGCTTTTTCACTTGATTTTTAAAGTCTATTTTGAGCTCTTCCATGGCCTGAGACCAATTTGTATTTTTCTTGGAGGCTTTGTATGTAGGATTTTGATGTTGTTGTTTCCTTTTGAGTGTGTGTTTTGAGTTTCCTTGTCACCATAGTAACTTTCCATGACCAGAATTCTTTTCTTTGCTTATTTTCCCTGGCTATTTCTTGACTTTTAACTCTTTGCTAAATTGGGGCTCTGCTTCCAGGGTAGAGAATGCACTATCCTAAGCTTTAGGGGTTTTGTACAGTTGTTTTCAGAGATACTTCTAGGGACCTGTAAGTTTTCAGTTTTCCCCAAGTGGTATAATCTAAGGACAAGTGTGTTTATTACTTTCCTGGACTGTGCTCTGGTCATTGAGTTGCCACAAACACTCTTTTCTGCTTTGAAACTGTTATGAGGGTCCCTCTTCCATTGTAGCCTCAAGCTCTGATGTGCTAGTGCTCCCCCTTGCCCCAGCACTGCCAGCCAGAAGTACAATCTGGATCTAAGTATGACCAAAGCAACAGAGTCCTGACCCAGTGCCATCAAAGAGACCCCTCTAATATCTTTCTGACCAGTTGTTCTACCTGTTACCATTTGTAGACTGAGAGCTCTGTGGAGGCAGCTGCTGTAGCTGCTGATTCATTCACTCCCAAGACCTGCTCTTGGTTTTCCTGGTGCCTGGTCTGCACTAGCATGGTGTATACTAGACTATACTCCACTCTCACATAACTTTCTTGTATAAATTTTAAGTTGTCTTGGGTTGGAAAATTGTTTCACCCCATCCTTTTGTAGGTTCTGCCACTCCAGTATATGTTTTAGGGAATTATTTAAAGGTCTTTGATAGTATTGGGGGAGAGCTCAGGCAAGTCACTGCCTTCTCTCCACCATCTTGGCTCCACTCCCTGCTTGTCACATATATTCTAATGACAAGCAACCTATACCAAAATGGGAATCCAGGAGTCCTTATGCCTAGTTTCCAAAGTTACCTCAGGGAGGTCAGGCTTAGGAATTTTGAGACAGATTACAAAGGAAATGTGATAAATTCTTTTGATGGCTCACAGGACAGGAAGTTCTGACTCAGAGACAAATGTTACAAATCTATTTTTAAGCTTAAAAAATAATTCTTCCTTCTAGGTACTTTTGAAAACTTTTATTTTTGTTTTCCCAGTTCATTACAATGACACTCCACTTTCCCACAATCTCTTTAAACCCACAAAAATTGAATGGAAAGAAGATAATGATAACTATTAATTTTCTATTACATATTTTTAAAAATATGAGGATATGTGAAGTGTGAGGCAGTGGAAAAGTTCATTGGATCAGATGTCCAGGGCCCCAAATTCTAGTCCCAGTTTTACTACCAAATGACTTTGGAGTTTTGAATAAGTCATTTTTCATCTTGGATTTTCTCTCTCTTAGCTCTCTTTATCTTTACTTGAATGCTCCATCATCTCATTCTTCTATACCTATGACTCCTAAAGCACTCTTCTAGTACCTATCCTTTTTTTTTTATTTTTTTATTTTATATATTTATTTTTTAAAAGCCAACACATATTTAGACAATTTAAATATAGTTCCAACAGAAGTACTCTGACAAAAGCAGCAACGGTCTTGTAATGTATTCTCACATTCAGACACTCGCTGGGATCATCCGAGTTTTTTGATTTAAAAAAAAAAAGACTTTAATGGTACACATCTTTCTTATCTGCAATGTAATCTACAATCTCTTGTGGACACATTAACTTTTCAGCATCTGTGTCAGGAATTTCAAACCCAAATTCATCTTCCATGGCCATTATAATTTCTACTTGGTCCAAACTATCCAAGCCCAGGTCTTTCATAAAGTGGGAAGATACTGAAAGCTTTTCTGGATCAATCTTATCAAACAGTTTCAAGACATAGAGGACACGGTCCGTAATGCTCTCCAGCGTCAGAGGGGCCAAGTCACTATATTGTCGGCTCAACTGTAGGAATATCCCTGAAACCGGCATGTGCGCAGGGGCAGGGACCGCCGCTACCATCCTCCTCCTCCGCCCCGCCGCCCGCACGGGACCGAGCCGAGTGTACGGACCAGGGCGAGCGCGGGGACCCGGGGCCGGGACGGCGGCGCCAAGGCCGCGGGCAGGAGGCGAACACAAGCTGAGAGGACACGGGCCGCCATGGCTACGCCGACCCAGAGTGCAAAGCGCCCTTCGCCGTAAGTCCCGCCTCCCTCCTTCAGGAAGGAGCAACGAGAGAGTACCTATCCTTTTTTATAGTCATTCTTTTTTTTTTCTTTTTCCTTTTTTTTTTTTTGTTTTGGAGGGGGAAGGCAGGAATATTGGGGGTTAAATGACTTGCCCAAGGTCACATGGCTAGTAAGTGTGATCAGGTATGTTTGAGACCGGATTTGAACTCAGATCCCCCTGACCCCAGGGCTGGTGCTCTATTCACTGCACCACCTAGCTGCCCCATAGTCATTCTTTTGGAGACATTAGTTCCCATTGGTTTAGTTATCATATATTCCTGCCTAGCTTCTCTCCTGTCCCATCACCAAAAGCCTAATGGACATATCTAACTGTATGTCCTGTAGATATTGTAAATTTGCTATTCCTAAATGAAATTTAATATCATTCCATGTTCAAACCTCTACCAAACTTTCATGTTTTATTTTTCCCATTTTCCCTTCTTTTTTGTCAAGAGCACCACTGTCCTTCCAATCATCCAGGGTCTCAGTGAGAGTCATCCTTGTCTCTTCCCACACCTTTTCCTTTGGACATTTTCCTCCAACAATTCCTTCCTGCTCTCTATTTCCTTTCCTTTTAGTTCTTCTTTCCTCTAATTTTGGAATATTTTATCTCTATTTTGCCATCAATTTTTCATCTTGTCTTTCTCTTAACTTTTAATGTCTACAATCTCTATTATGAAAATGGAACACTTCTATTTTTGGCGGGGGGGGGGTGGTGGTGGGGAGGGCAGTTGGTAGTGTCATACCCATGCATTCATTTTTATAGAGAACTCCTAATGAGGACACTCCTATAAATGTAGATTAACATTTGATCTGCAGTGTATAATCCTGGAGTGTTGCTTGGGGGCACTGAGAGACCAAATAATATGCCTAGGGTCACTCAGGCAATAAATTATCTGTTAGTGGAACGTTTCAGTTACTTTTTTTTAATTGAGTAAATAAATTCCTCTTAATTTTAAAAATGAGTGAAATTCCTCTGATCAAGGAAACACAAAGCATCTGTAGTTAATTATAGATTATTTATTTCTTGAATCTTCCACTGACGTCCTGTTTTGATGCCTCTTCATGGTATAAAGATGACTCTAGACTATGGAAGATTTTGTCACCAATACAAAAGCTCTGGAAAGTCCTATCCAACTGAAATGACTTTATTTATGGGTCCAGTGAGATCTATTTTCCCCAAACTAGTCTAAATTGGAAGAAATTTATTTACAGGTTGGCTGAAGGCTGTTTACTTTTTTGGCTACAGAACATTGTAAATTTAGGAATTTAGGATTTTCAGGAATTTCAAGAGGAATTTCAATCTATGTCATTGAAGAGACTATCCACACTAACAAAGCTACAATTCTTGAGACTTGGTTTAACACTAAAATTTAAAAAGTGGAAACTAAAAATATTAGAAAGAAAAGATGGAATCACTTCTTACCTCTGATTTGTCTTAGCTCTAGGTGCATCAACCCAAGATGGACCTTTAAGTAACATTGCTTTTCCTTCCTATCTTTCACTTTACTAGCTAGTTATTATATGCGTGTTTGCAAAACAAGGAATCTCCTCCTTCAGTTTGAGTTTTCCCAAATGAATTTAGGAGTGGAATTTTGAATTCTAAGTCATGAAATATTTTTATTTTGAGTCTATAAACAGTGATAAATTTGGCTAAGAGGGAAATGTTTGGACTAAAATGTAGGTTGAATTCAATTCATGGATATTTTCTAGAATTCTAGGAATACAAAATGACATGTGCCATAATGGGTTTACCATTTTGTATGATACAAACAAGATTCCTTCCTTATCTTCCTTCCTTCCTTCTTTCTTTCCTTCCCTCTCTCTTTATCTTTTTCTTTCTCTTCTTTTTTCTCTTTTTAGTTTTCAACATTAATTTCCACAAGATTTTGAGTTATAGATTTTCTCCCCACCTTTCCCCTACCCCCCACCCAAGTTAGGGAGTGAGCTTACTGAATACCCCTTCCTCCAATCTGTTCCCTCTTATGTCCTGCCCCATCTCCCCATAACTTTCTAGTAGGGCAAGATGGATTTCTATACCCCAGTGTCTGTATATCTTATTTCTCAGTTGCATTACAAACAAGGTTTCACAGCCTAATTATTTACTTTAAAGGATCTATATTTCATCTGTTGGCATGGTATTCTTTCAGGTATACCTTAGCTTATATGATTTTAAATATACAATAAAATATTTAAAATGAAAGTTACATGTGGTAGGTACTAGCTATGGCATAGTAGAATAAACAGTATCATGTCAGTTTAGTTTAAAAAAATGTTTGGGAATCCTTGGGCAAATTGTTCTTGGAATTGTAGACATGTTCCTTGATTCTGGGAGCCTGAAACTCCAGACTGCTGAATGGAGTTCTTTAATAAGATCTTATCTCCTTGATTGAACTAAGATTTTATTGATCTTGTTTTTGAATCAAAAAGCTCTTTTATTCTCATATAATCTATCATCTCCCTAATCTGTATAATTTTCCTAATTTATAATTTTTAACTTGCTTGTATAAATATATTTGATCACTATCATGATGGTTTTTATGTAATAAGCATTTGGTGGGAGGGAACAGGGAAACTAAACTGTCTGAGAAAAAGTAAACCATTAATCTCCCTATTAGAGCTACTTTTTAGCTTTTATTCTGAACTCCTCCAAACAGATATAATACTCCTAGATTGAAAATATTTGATGAGAAAAAGTTACATAGATCTGAAATGGATATAATTTTGTAAACTAAGACCACCCTAGAATCCAAAAGAATAGAGGAATGAGCACCAAACCAGGGCCCTCCCTTGCTCAACTCAAAGGGACAAATGATTGTCTCCCTTGAGACTGGGATGAGATTTTCCAGATCCCTGATCTCATTCAAGTATAGGTAGACATTCCTACAACTTCGACTACTAAAAGTCCCCAGGACCTCTATTAAAACTATTACACCAGGTTTGTTGATTCATCTTCTTATGTTACTGGATCTATAAGTTGTATGGATAGCATTAATACATGAGACACTTGGGACCCTGACCCTGGTAAACCATTACATATGTAACAATTTGAAGTTTACAAATGGTTTAAAAGCTATTTCTAAAAAAAAAAATATTCCTTTTCTCCCACTAAAATCTGTTTGGTTCCCCTACATCAGTGGTTCTTAAACTATTTTCATTCATGGCACCATATTATTATTTGGTATGCACATATGATGGTCCATACAATCTGTGGTATATCTATAGAGTAAAATTTGTAGCACACCATGGTGCCATGGCACATCCTTTCAGGATTCCTGCTCTACATACATGCTGGCATTTCAATAAAAATAAAAACACATTTATAACAAATTTTTTTAGTACTTTAAAAACTAAATTTCCTAAGATAGCGTCAAAGAGGACTCTACCTTCATAGAAAAAAAAAATTATAGCAGATTTCCAGTGCATTTAATTTTTCTTTTGTAGGATAAAAAAACTACTCACTCAAAATGTTTGCTTTGTACCAAAAGGAAATATTTTTTCTCTGTACTCTATCTTCCAAAGATGTGATAAGGTATTGTCTAGATACAGACAGAGACACACACACAGACACACACGCATACAGACACACACCCTCACATACCATATATATGTATATATGCATATGTATATATGTTCATGCACATATAATTATACGGATGTATGTGTGTGATGTGTGTGTGTGTGCTCAGTCTCCTGTAATCACTAGTGACATACTCTTACTATGACAAATAAATGTTCCTAATTTCTTTGTGTTTACTAAAATGGGAGAATCAGTGGTGTCACAAAGGCTTTAGATTTTTATTATATGAGTGATAAAGAAGGGAAAACAGAAACAAAAGGATCAAAGCAAATTCCTTGTACACCAATCTCAGTAAAATTTAATATATTTATATCCACTTTTCTTTTATGAAGAATTTGCTATAAACATAATATTCAGGATTATGGACACAATAGAAAGTATATTCATTTTTCATTATGAATTTTGCAGTGCATCTCTTTTTCTCGAATCAGAAAAGGAGATAGAGCTTTTATTTTTATATTGATGTTCCTTTCCAGAGACTAGAAAGAACTGAAGCTCTGGGATTAAGATGGTATGGGTATTTTTGTCTGTAGTTACTTCTGGTTCTCAGAGCTTTGGGGAGGTGTGAAAGGAAGTGTAGACAGTGACTTTGGATGCAAGGAACTGTGAGATAGGCAGGCAGTATAGAGAGTAGTGAGAGTCATTCCCTCAGAAGACCATATGAAAGAGTGTGTAAGACATGGATTTCCTAACTTGGAAATCAGAGGAGAAACTAGGTGTTAGTCTAAGTGATCATGATACAGCAAAGCAGGTCCAGAAGATATCAGGATAGTGACAAGAGCGGTGCCAAGGTGTCAGTCAGTGATGGGCTTCATTATACCACACAGAGCTTCGCCCATTCCCTTTTTATCACCCATTTAACTATTCTCTGGTTCCATAGCTTCTGGTAAAAAGGAGAATTCCATCTTTCCCTCTTGGTGGCTTTCTAATCCATGGGTGTTTGTACATCACATCTCTGTATTGCCTTAATTTCTATATTATTTAAACAAAGAGTAATTGTTAAAATGTGTATTAACACCTTTGAGGTAGGGGCAAGAGGGGAGCAGCAAGTGGGAACCTTTAAAGGAAGGATATTTTAACTCCTCTTCAGCCAACTCTTGCTGAGTGGGGGGCTTGTATTCAAAGAGAAAGGGAGAAATGATTGATTTTTCTTAATAACTTCCTAAAGAAGAAATTATATATTCATGAGGATACTACTGGCATTAGCAAGTGAGTTAGTCTAGGAGGAATTAGGAAGAGAATTAATGGAAAGAAAGTCTCAAGTCAAGTAAGGACCAATTCTCTAACTAGGCAGCTCACCTTATACAAAGGTAGAAAGGAGAAAAATAACTGACAGTTGTGTCAGTCTGTTCACCAGTGTACCCAAGTGTTACTTTTTCCTCCTATTATGAATTTTTTGTTTTTATAGAACCAATGTTCAGAGTTAGGAGTGGCCTCAAAAGCTATCAAGTATGAACCATACTTGAACATTTCCTCTTCAATGTACCCAACGATACACCCATTTATTCTTTGCTTGAAGATCTCCACTGAGAGGGAACCTATAAAATCCCATGATAACTCAATATAATTTTGGATAGCTCTAATCATTAGGAAGTTTTTCTTTATAGCAATCTTAAATTTGCCTCTCCACAGCTTCCATCATTTAATTTCATTTAGCCCAAACTGAACAAATCTAATTTATTCCACAAGGCAGCTCTTAACATACTTGAATATAGCTTTCTTGCCCCACTTATGTCTTTTCTAGATTTAACCATATGAGTTGCTATAAATTTTATGTGGCATGGTCTCAAGGCTTGTCTTAGAGGTGAGCCTTAATTTCATTGTTTATTTTCTCAGAAGACCCTTTAGAAATTGCTTTCCCAAGGCAAGGCTGAAAAGAAAATTGGAGAACAAGTTACATCATGGTAAAAAAAATTCTGAGGTACTGGGGTAATAGTCTGGCTCTCCCACAAACTCATGTACATTTTTAAAAGTTTTGATCTTTTTTAACTTTTTCAGAATGTGCTAATTTCAATAAGATGAATCATCCTTTTTTTTTAGCCATTCCTGTCTTTTTAAAAATTTTACTTCTTTTATTCCGAATTTAAGAAATAAAAAAAAATTTTCATAACATAGTAGAATAGAAAAAAGGGTGATTCCATGTGAAACTGCAAATCTATTATTTATAACTTGCTATTCCTTTTAAGTATATAGCAAAATTATTATGTAAATGTCATTTTTCCTCATTTTCTTCCATCCCCTTGCCCTAGAGATAGCTACAATTAGACACAAACATGCATGAAAAACATTCTACACAAACTTCTATTTATCAGTTCTTTCTTTGTATACATATCATTTCCTTCATAGGTTCTTTGTAGTTAATTTGGGTATCTATAATAGTCAAAATGACTTAAGTTCTTAAAATGCTGTTGATGTTACTATATACATTATTTTCTTGGTTCTGCTCATTTTGCTCTTTATTATTTTGTGTAACTATCCATGGTTTTCCAAGATCATCAAGCTCATCATTTCTTATAGTACAGTAGTATTCTATCACAATCATATACCATAACTTGTTTAGCTATTCCACAATTTATAGGCATCCCCACAATATCCAGCTCTTCACCACCATAGAGTGAGCTGCTATAAATATTTTAGAATGTATAGGTCCTCTTCCCCTTTCCCCAATCATCTTTGGAAATAGGACTAGTAGTGGTATTTCTGGATCAAAAAGTATAGGCTGTTTAATAACTCTTTGAGCATAATTGCAGATTACTCTCCAAAATGTTTGGATCAGTTCACAATTGCACCAATAGTAAATTAGTGTCCCATTTTCCCCACATTCCTTCCAACATTTGTCACTTTTTCTTTAATTGTTTTATCCAACATGGTAGGTATAAAATGATATCTCAACATTGTTTTAATTTGCATTTCTCTAGTCAATAATGATTTAGAATATTTTTATGTGACTATAAATTGTTTTGATTACTTCATCAGAAAACTGCCTATTCATATCCTTTGACCATTTATCAATTGGGAAATGACTTATATCCTTATAGGTTTGATGAAGTTCTTTGTATATTTTGTATATGATACCTTTTTTGATTTTCTATTTGATCTTGGCTACATTTGTCAAGTAAATCATTTAATCTCTCTGAGAATCAGATTCCTCATTTGTAAAAATGAAACATAAAAAAATGATCTCTAAAGTACCTTCTAGTTTTAAACGTCCACAATTCTTTGAAGAAATATTTAAGTGATGACATCTGGGAACCTATAATTCCATTGTCAAAAGCCTTCAGAAGCTCCCTATTATCTCTAAAAAACCTGGGATACATGAACTTTTAAAAGTATATTTTCATAATTGTACTTCAGGTAATCTACTGGAAGAGGAAATGGCAAAACTCTTAGGTTTTTCCAAGGAAACTCCATGGACAGTATTAAGATGATAAAAAATAAGACACCAGAAGATGAGCCACTCAGTCTGGGAGATATTTAATACACTCCTGGGGAAGAAGGGAGGACAACCACTACTAAAGAAGCAATTGGGCCAAAACCAAAAGAAAAGTCACCTGCAAATGTGTCTGGTGACAAAAGGAAAGTCCAGTGGTGTAAAGAGGAACATTGCATAGAAAACTGGAGTGTAAGATCATTGAACCAAGGTAAGTTGGATGTGGTCAAAGAGAAGATGGGGAGATTTAACATTGACATCTTGGGTGTCAGTCCTCTTAAATGGATGGGAATGGGTGAATTTAATTCAGGTGATCATTACATATACTATTATGGGCAAGGATTTCTTAGAAGAAATGGAGTAGCCCTGATAAAAAAGGGTAAAAAAGCAGTACTGGGGAATAATCTCAAAAATGACAGAATGATAGCTGTTTGAATCTAAGGCAAACTATTGAAGATTCCAATAATACAAGTCTATACTCCAGTCACTGATACCAAAGTTGATCAGTTCTATGAAGACTTACAATATCTTCTAGAAATAATATCAAAAAAGATGTCATATTTATCATAGGAGACTGGAATGTTGAAGTAGGAAATCAAAAGATAATCAGAATAACACTCAAGTTTGACTTGAGTTACAGATTGAATCAGGGCAGAGACTAATAGACTTTTGTCAAGACAACTAGTTGATCACAGTAAACACTCTTTTTCAACTAGCCAAAAGGTGACTCTACACATGGACATCACCAGATGATCAATATCAAAATCTGATTGATTTTATACTTTGCAGCCAAAGGTGGAGAAGCACTATACAGTCAATTAAAAGAAGACCTAAAGCTGACTTGGCTCAGATCATGCACTTCCTATTGCAAAATTCAGCCTTTAATTGAGGAAAGTGGAGGAAACCATCAGACCATGTAGGTATGACCTAAATAACATCTCTTATGAATATGAAGTGGAAGCAATGAATAGATATAGGGAATTAGATCTAGATTGCCTGAAGAAATATGAACAGATGTTCAAAATATTGTACAGGAGCCAGAAATAAAAAAAAAAATTCCAAAGAAAAATAAGAGCAGGAAAGCAATATGTCTGCCTGATGAGGCTTCACTAGTTCTCAGCTTTCCACTATAGCTGAGGAAAGAAGGAAAGGGAAAGGAGAAAGGGAAAGATATACCCAACTGAAAGTAGAATTCCAGAAAATAGCAAGAAGAGATGAGAGTTTTCTTAAAAAAAAATCCAAAGGAATAGAAAAAAAAACTAAAATGGGAAAGAAAAAAAAAAGATCTCTTCAAGAAAATTGGAGATGTCAAGGGAAAGTTTCATACAAAAATGGGAATGATGAAAGACAAAGATGGTAGGGATTCAATAGACATAGCAGAGATTAAGAAGAGGTGACAAAAATATACTAAAAAGTATATAAGAAAGTTTGTTACATTACTGATAACTATGATGGTGGGGCTACTGATCAAGAGCCAGATATCCTGGAGAATGAAGTCAAGTGGGCCTTAGGAAGCATTGCTAACAATAAGGCTAGTGGAGGTGATTGAATTCCAGCTGAGCTATTTAAAACTTTTGAAGATGATGCTGTTAAAGTGTACCCACTATGCCAGCAAATTTGGAAAACTCAACAGTGGCCTCTGGATTGAAAAAAAAATCAGTTTACCTCCCAATCCTAAAGGAGGGCAACACCAAGGAATGTTCAAATTACCAAACAATTTCACTCATTTCATATGCCAGCAAGGCTATGCTTAAGATTCTGCAAGCTAAGCTTCAGCAATAAGTGAACCAAGAATCACCAGAAGAACAGGCTGGTGAGGAAATATAGAGCAAATTGCCAACATTCCCTGGATTATAGAGAAAGCAATGGAGTTCCAGAAAAATCATCTACTTTGTCTTCATTGATTCCTCTAAAGCTTTTGACTGTGTGAGTTACAGCAAAATGTGGCAAGTCCTCAAAGTGATCATCTTATTGCTCAGAAGCAATACTTTTGGCTGAACATGGATCAACTGATTGGCTTAAGATTGGAAAAGGAGTACAACAAAGCTGCATATTGTCACTTTAATTTATATGCAGAGTACATAATGTGAAAGACTGGGGTGGATAAATCAAAAGTTAGAATTAAAGTTGCTGGGAGGAATATCAACAATCTCAAATAGGCAGACAAAAACCACTCTGATGGCAGAATGTGAAAAATATTTAAGAAGCCTTTTGATGAGAGTGAAAGAGGAGAGTATGAAAGCTGCTTTGAAATTTAACATAGAAAACTCTCTAAAATCTTGGCAACTGGTACCATCACTTCCAGGCACAGAGAGAGAGAAGAAATGGAAACAATATTAGATTTTCTATTCTTGGCCTCAAAGATCACTGCAGATGGAGACTGCAGCTATGAAATTAAAAATGCTTGCTACTTGGGAGGAAAACCATGGCAAATGTAGACAGCATACCGAAAAGCAGAGATACTGCCTTACTGACAAAGGTCTATATAAGCAATGGTATAGTTTTTTTCCCCCAGTAGTGATGTATGGCTGTGAGAATTTGACTACAAGGAAAGCTGAATGATGCAGAACTGATGCTTTCCAATTTTGCTGGAGAAGACTTTTGAAAATCCCTTGAATAGCAAGGAGATCAAATCAATCAATACTTATTGAAATTAACTCAGACTTTTCACTGAAAGGTCAAACACTGAAACTGAAATTTAAATTCTTTGGACACATAATGAGAAGACAGAACTTATTAGGGAAAAAAAAACACCCTGGTGTTAGGAAATACTGAAAGCAAAAGGAAAAGAGGATGGCATAAAATGAGATGGAGAGATAGTATCATGGAATCAACAAACGTGAGCTTGGACAGAGTTTGGGGCATAGTGGAGGATAGAAGGGCCTGGTGTGCTGTGGTCTATTGAGTCATGAAGAGTCAGATACAACTGAGTGACTGAACAACAACTGTTTTTATAGTAGTTTCTTTTATAATCCTGCGTGTTTTATTTTGTGTTTTTAAAACATTTTTATGGGAAGGGGTGTATAGGTCCCACTAGGTTGACAAAGGGGTTCCTGACATAAAAAAGGTTAAGAAGCTCTTGCTCTAAAGGAAGCTGTTCTTTGTACAAAATTCTTTCAACAATTGACTAGGTTCCTTTACCAAATTCTTTCCTTGTGATTTTTTTTCTTTTTAGAAAATTTTTCTTTATATAAGGGAGTTTCTATTATCATTAACACTCCTCTGATGTGTTTTTTTTAAGTCCTGCATAGTCTTATTTTCTTTGATTGTGGAACCCATTAATCTTTTTAACTATCAGAATGCATCCAGAATAGGCTAACTCTCAAGACAGAAATAGCAGGAGCATCAGCAAAAGCAAGTGTGAAAATAAGAGTAAAGATGACTACGGACCTTCTGGGAGTTTCATGAAATCTTCAAACAAAGTTAGTCCTATAAAAAAATGTTTTCAGGTTTAAAGGAATGATTCATCCAACTGAATGATGCTTAAAAGATAAAATGGATTGTCTATATATGCAGTGAATATCCATCATTGTAGATACTCATGAAAATGTTATACAACTTTTTTTTTTTGTGAGAGCTATATGTATATATAGGTGATTCATGTTTTAGGTAGACAGATATTGATGACCCCTAAAGTCCTTTCTAATTCTCAGATACTATGAGTTGATGAGCCATTGAATGGAAAAGACAGACTCTGATGCAATATCCTAACCATTCTTATGGATAACAAGCATTCATGCCAAAAAAGTGTCTTATTCAAACTTTTGGATAAATGGCATAGGAAAGGGTCAGCTATAAGGTGGAAGAGGTCAAGAAAAAATGACAGGGGCTTGAGAAACATCACATGTCAACTTTTCCTTCTACAATTTTCCCACCTAACTTTAGCTTCTGCCCCTCTGTAATGGCAAGCAAAGAAGTAGTTATGACCTTGTTTCAACTATTTAATTATTTAGCACGTTGTTTCAGTTCAAGTTTTTTTTAAAGCCTTGCTCATGATTATATCAGGTATTTGTTAAGAAACAGAAGTTGTGAACTCCTGTTGCTGGGAAGGGGCTGTAAAGTCAAACACAAGCAGCTTTCCAGAAGAATGCTTCCGTGAACAGTTTTTAAGCTTCTGATTACATAATATAGTGAACGCTCTCTTTATTCAACAACAAATCAGAGCAAAATATTCACATAAATCAAGGTACAGAATTCACAATGTTGCAACTTATCACAGATAATCAAAATGCAACATTCAAGGGGCGGAGCCAAGATGGCGGAGTAGAAACAGGTCCTCCAAGCCACTCTGCCCCCAGATTCCCCCCAAACTATGTAAAAGGGGACTCTGAACAACTTCTGGAGCCCCAGCACCCACAGAACGACACAGAGAAGCTAACCTCCCATTGAGGACAGCCCAGCAGCCCTGCAGGAAGGACCAGCCCAGCAGTCTGGAAGCCAGCAGCGCAAAGAGCAAAGAGCACAGGAGCGGAGCAGAGCCCAGGTCCGCGTGAGCCAAGGTTTTAGCCCCAGGGCAGCAGGGCCAGCAGCAGGCTGGAGGAACCCCAGAACACCAGGAGCTGTGGTGACTCCAGAATTATCAACATAGACATGCCTAGAACAAAGTAAGAGGTTAGTGTCCTATGGACTTTGGGACCTGTATTTGGGGAATGTGTCAGCTTCCTCCCCTGGGGGCTAGAAGCCACTGAGGAGACACCCCATTTTGTAGTTTTCAGAGGCAGCTCCAGCTCCCGGCCTGCATGCTAACTGTAGGGAGATCCAGCGATCAGTCTTGGGGGGTAATCGCTCTTGCTTTAACCTCCCTGGATCTGGATTGTGATCTAGGGTGGAAGTCGTGGGTGGGTTTACAGCTTGCCAGAAACGGAAGTTGCCCCCCACACGTTCGGGACTAAAATTCCTCTATCTGGCCTTAAAGCCATAGTGTGGCAACAAGCCCAAAAGTCAAGCAATTAAGTGGCAACATGCCAAGGCAAAGGAAACAGAAAAATGCAACCCTAGACTCCTATTTTGGGGGCATAGAGCGGGAAAAGGACTGTGAGGTCAGAAGTCCTGCTCCAAAAGCCCCAGGGGAAAACATGAGCGGGTTGCAGGCCATAGAGGACCTTAAGAAGGACTTTAAAAATCAAATAAGAGAAGTGGAGGAAAAATTGGAAAGAGAAATGAGAAGGATGCAGGAAAAGTATGAAATGAGGGTCAACAGCCTGACTGAGGAAAACAACACCTTAAAAAATAGACTAACTCAAATGGCAAAGGAGGCCCAAAAGGGCAATGAGGAGAAGAATGCCTTAAAAAGTCGAATTTGCCAGATGGAAAAAGAATCTCAAAAGTTCACTGAGGAGATTCATTCCTTCAGAGTTAGACTGGAGCAAATGGAAGCTAATGACTTTATGAGAAATCAAGATGCTGTTAAGCAGATCCAAACAAATGAAAGATTAGAAGGCAATGTGAAATATCTCATGGGAAAAACCACTGACCTGGAAAATAGATCCAGGAGAGACAATTTAAAAATTATTGGACTACCTGAAAGCCATGATCAAAGAAAGAACCTAGAAATCACCCTTCAAGAAATTCTCAAGGAAAACTGCCCTGATGTTTTAGATCCAGAGGGCAAAATAGAGGTTGAAAGAATCCACCGATCACCTCCTGAAAAAGATCCCAAAAAGAAAACTCCCAGGAATATTATAGCCAGGTTCCAGAATCCCCAGATCAAGGAGAAAATACTACAAGCAGCCAGGAAGAAACAATTTCAATATTGTGGAAACACAATCAGAATAGCCCAGGACCTGGCAGCTTCTACACTGAGGGATCGAAGGGCATGGAATATGATATTCCAGAGGGCAAAAGAACTGGGAATGAACCCAAGGGTCACCTACCCAGCAAAACTGAGTATTTTGTTTCAGGGGAAAATATGGTCATTCAGTGGAATACAGGACTTTCAAGCATTCTTGAGGAAAAAACCAGAATTGAATAGAAAATTTGACATCCAGACACAAGAAGCAAGAGATGCCTGAGAAGGTAATCAGGGAAAAGAAATTAAAAGGAACTTATCAAAGTTGAGCTATTTACATTCCTATATGGAAAAGCAATAACTGTGACTGATGATATCTTTCTCAATATGAAAATAATGGAAGAAGGGTGTGTGGTCATATGAATACATATGTGAATGTGTGTGTATATGGTTACAGTTATATATGGATAGAGGGCATAGGTTGAATTTGTTGGGAAGGGAGAATACTCAAGGGATGATATTATGAGGTGAGAGAGGAAAGTGGCAAGAGAAGATGGGGAGAGACAGGGTAGGGTAAACTATCCCATGTAGAAGAAGCAAGGGGAAGTGGTTGCAATGGAGGGGGAGAATAGGAAGGCTAAAAAGGCAAAACCACATTCACATTGAATTTGGTTCAGGGAGAGAATGACATACATACTAAATGGGATATCTCAACCTGCAGCAGGATAGGGGGAAGGGGGATGAGAGGAGGGATGATGGATGGGAGGGCATCCTTGGGGTGAGGGGAGGTTGGAAGTACCCACTATAGAAGAGGGACAGGATCATGTAGGGAATGTACCAGGTGGGGGGTGGGATGAGTGGGAGGGAATTATAAGCAGCCTTGTACAATATATCTACTATGATAATGTTTTGCATAGCCAGACATGTACAACATGTACTGAATTACTTATCTCCCAAGAGGGAATGGGTGACAAGGGAGGAAGGAAATGGATCTGAAATTCGAGGTCTTAACATTAAATGTTTCAAATATATATGAATACTAATATTAATACTCTTTTGCTTGTAATAGGGAGATAAGATGTGCAGGCATTGGGACACAAAGATTCACCTTCCTCTAATGGAAAAGTCGATGGGGGTATGGGAGAAGGTATGGGAGAGAGCAGATTGGAGGAAGTGATATCTTGTGGGACTGTTATTCTGAGAGGTTGGGTAGGGGAATAATGGGGGGAAAATGGTTGCAACTAAAAATCTGGCGGAAATGAATGATGTAAAACAGAAGTTAATAAAGCATTTGTTTAAAAAAAAATCTCTTACAAAAAAAATGCAACATTCATAGCAATTTATCACAGAAAATGGCCACATAGTATTCACCACAGTGGTCACAAAGTTTTGAACAAAGAGCAATCATTTGGTAACTCAATCATTTAATCATCTCAATCATTCAATCATCCTTAAGGAGTTTTGCCTCCTTAAGGAACACAAAGTATAATAATCAATGTTCTCCACCTATGGGGCACAACAAGTTACAAATCAGTTACTATTTAATCATCATTCACTATTCAATTATCAGAAAATACACAAGCCCTCTACCCCTAGGTCACTAGTAAATTATAATCTTCTCAGTCAGTACACAGTATCCAATAAGGTCTTCTTTCAGCTTGACTCAGGGTGGTCTCTCAGATTCCCTGGATTCCTTTCCATGGTCCCAGTTCCTACCTGGATTCACCAAACTCTCACCTGGGTTCAAAGGCAGACAGCTCCCAAGTCCTTGTCCAGCTCTCCATGCACTTCCTGTTCCACAGCATCCAGTCCACCTTAAATCCTTCCCAGTCTCTCTTCCCAGGAAGTCAAGTCTCAACAAATTCACAAACAGGTTCATGCAAAGTACCAGCATCATGCTCATGCTTCTTTAGTCTTTGGCAGCTCCGGATGGCCCTTGGAAATCCTTAGCAGCCTCAGCAGCTCTGGCTGGCCCTCAGGTTCAGCAGCAGTTTCATTTGGCTCCCCAAATCAAAATCACTTCAACCAGGTTCTCCAAATATAAATTATTCTCTCCAACCTCAGGGAGGGGGGAGGGAGGCTTTTCTCCTGGTGGCAGCAGCTTCTGCCTCCATGAAGCTTGCACCAAGGAAATCTGTAACGAATGCTATTGTGGCTTTGTTAAGATTTGTCTTCCCAGGAACAGAAACTGTGAAGGACTTGAGGTGAACTGGACGCTGTGAGCTTCAATATGGAACAGGAACTGGACAAGGAGCTAGATGAGGAGCTGGATGAGGACTTGGGAGCTACCTGCCTTTGAACCCAGGTGTTAATTGGGTGGATTCAGGTAGGAGCTGGACCCATGAAAGTGGAACCATGGAATTTGGGAGCCAGCCTCAAGCCAAGATGAAAAAGACCTCTTCTTGGGTACTCAATGCTGACTGAGAAGATCATGATTTACTCTGGCCTAGGGGTAGAGAACTTTAACTTTTGTACTTTGTGTTCCTTCCTTAAGGATGTTTGAGTTAAGGACTAACTAAATGATATATTTTATTTAAAACTTTTTGGCCACTTTGGTGAAAACTATGTGGCCACTTTAGTGATAATTAGTTATGTCATAACATTGTGAATGCTGTATTTTGGTTTTTGTAAATATTTTGTGTTAGTTTATTACTGAATCAGAACCTTGAAGCTGTTCATAGCAGCAGTCCTCTGGAAAGCTGCTCATGCTTGGCTTTACACCCTCCCCAGTAGTTCATATAGTCTGATCCATTTTAGCATGGAAGAGATAAGGCTTCTATGAGTCTTTTGATTATTTAGAAGCCTACATTCAAACTGTTCTACTTGGCCCCAATGTGTAGAATTAGTTGTTGTTGACTAAAACTGAGAAGAACTAGACACAGATTTTGGTTTGACATAAGGAAGATATTGGGACTGGACTTGTGACTTCATTAGTATTGTGAACTCTCAAGTGAGAAAACTGCAGAATGTCACCTTCTCAGCAACTCAGTATTGGAAAGTTGCCTAATATTAAGAGGTTAAATGACTTTGCTAGGAATACCTACATGGTATACATAAAAGATAGGATTAGAAATCAGGTTTTCCTAGCTTCAGGACCATTCTGTTCACTATGCTTTGCAAGTTCTAACAGTTTCATAAAGCAAAGCTTCTCAGTAGTCAAAAATATTCAGAAGTGAAATGAGTTGATTCAAGAAGTAACAGATTCTCCCAAATTAGAGGGAGGTCATTAACCAGAAGTTAGAATAAGGGATATTATAGAGCAGGGGTCCTTAATATTTTTGTGTGTGTGTCATGCATCCCTTTGGCTGTCTGGAGAAGCCTATTAGCCCTTATCACAATCATATTTTAAGTACATGAGATAAAATACATAAAATTATGAAGGAAACCATGTATTGCTTCTTCTCACTTCCATGTGAGTGCTTGCCTTATGTGAGTTCTCTGTAAAATAGTCTGTTAGACAAATGTGTTTTTGTCATTCAAACAAGGTGGTCAGTCAATCAGACTGCAGTACAGCTTGAATGCTTGCCAGTTCAGCTTGAGAAATGATTTCAGTGTTTGGTACCTTATCTTGCCAGGTGAACTTCAGAATCTTCTTAAGACAGTTCAAATGAAAATGATTCAGTTTCCTGGCATGGTGTTGGTATGCTGTCCTTGTTTCATAGTCATACAACAATGAGGTCAGCATAATGGCTCTGTAGATCTTTAGTTTGGCAGGCAGCCTAATACCTCTTCTCTCTCACACTTTCCTTTGGTGCCTCCTAAACCCTGAGTTAATTCTGACAATGCATACATCAACATTATCTATGTTAACATCCCTGGAAAGTATACTGCTAAGGTAAGTGAACTTATCCACGGCTTTCAATATCTCTCCATTTCTTGTAACTGATGGTTGCGTGTATGGATGGTGTGATGTTGGCTGGTGGAGATGTTCTGTTTTCTTGGTGTTCATTGTCAGGTCAAAATTGGTACATGTTGTACATGCAACATACTCTGTTGCATCTCACCTTCAAAGGCTTCATTAAGTATATTATCATCTGTGAACAAAAAGTTATGTACTAGCTCTCCCTCCACTTTAGTTTTGGTTTGTAGCCTTTTCAAGTTAAATAATTTACTGTCAGTGTAGTAGCTGACCTTAATGCCATTTTCATCCTTACTGAAGGTTTCTGACAACATTGATGAAAACATCATGCTAAAACACTTGAGAGGAAGCACACAACCCACTTCACTTCATTGGTGATTGGGAAAGTGAGAGAGCACAATACATTATCCAGAACCCATGCAAGCATGATGGTATGGAGCTATCATACAATACTGATGAACTTCTCTGAGCAGCCAAATTTTGCTATGATCTTCCACAAGCCCTCACAACTGATAGTTTCAAGTACCTTGATCAGATTGATGAATGCTATGTACAGACCTCTGTTCTTCTAGCATTTCTCCTGGAGTTGTAGGGAACAAACACCATATTGACTGTTCCTTGGGCATTTCTGAAGCTATATTGGCTTTTGGGTAGATAACTATGTTCCAAGTGAAGGTTCAGCCTATTAAGGAAGACTCTGGCAAGAATCTTGCCATCAGTGACTAAGACAGTAACACTCCTCTCCCCATGATTGTCACAGAACAACCCATTTCCTTTTCCTTTATAGAGATAGAGAATAGGAATGAACTAGGGGGATAGCCTCTTATTGCCATATAACCCAGAAAATTTCAGTCAACTTTTGCATGAACAGTGGACTCTCTGTCTTGTAAATCTCAGCTGAAATAGAATCAACACAGGGTGCGTTGACATGGGAAAGGAGCCTAACAGCACTCAAAACCTCTTTTTCAGTTGGAAATTCACCTAGAGAGGAGTTGAGGTATATGGTCAGTGACTTCAGTATTATTGATGACAGTCTGTTGAGAACACTATGGAAGTGTTCTTCCCATTTCTCCAGGATCATATCCTTGTCACTAATCAATGTGATTTCATCAGCACTGAGTAGCTGAGATAGGCCGTAGGTCTTTGGCACATAGCCTTTGGGACATTATAAAAGTGCTTTGGATTGTTATTATCACCACAAAAGTGAATTTCTTCCACTTTCTTACTGAGAGGAGAGTCCTATATCTCTCTAAGCTGTGCTCGTACTTTACTTTTGATGGAGTTAAACATTATTTTCTTAGAGATAGATGGACTATCCTGCTGCTAAACCCCATGGAGTTCTAGTTTTTGATTTAACAGCTTCTGAATTTTCCCATCATTTTCTTCAAACCAATAACTTCCTTAACTCTCACATCCTGTCACTCTTCTTACAATGACACGATCTATTAAATTTCAATGGTTTTTAGGAAGGTACACCCATGAAGTTTTATTGCATTTAGGTAAATAGAAAACAGTGTAGGTGATGAAGTCATGAGATGTACAAGTATTCAATAACAAGTGACCATTGCTATTGCTATTTCTGACTCAATTCCTTTCAAGGATTCCCTGCTATATCTGATAGTTTGTGCCTAGTCTGGTGTTAAAGTCATCTAGAATTATAAGTTTGTCCTCTTTTGGCACACTGACAATGAGGGTCTTCAGGCCCTCATAAAATTTTTCTGTGACCTCACCAGGGATCATCATGGTGGAAGTATACACACTGATGATTATGGGGCTTTTCTGCAAGTAGCAACCATATTGTCATGGACCTGTCATTCATTCATTTTGGTAGGCATACAAGCTTGTTGACTAGATTAGTTTTGATTGTAAAACCTATTGCCATTTTTGCAGTTCTCCCAATCACTAAAGCCACTCTAGAAAAATGTGTATCCAACTCCAGCTTTGGTAAGCTGGACTTCATTTGCCAGTCTTGTTTCACTCAAGGATGCTATTTGGATGCAATATATGCTAAGTTCCCTGACAACAAGAATTCTTCATCTTTCAGGTCTACTGGATTTTGTGTTATCCATAATTGTGTACACATTCCATGTACCAGTGGTGAATAGAATCATCTTCACAAACGTTTTTGTACATCTTTTATGTTTCAACCACAGGGGAGGATCCCACCCTGCTGTGGTAAGCAGGCCAAAGTTAGGTTAGGTGAAGCAGTCAATTTTTAGACTGTAGCCCTTTCCTCATCCCAGGAAGTGAGCAGTGAAGTCTTTTAAAAAGGCTGCCCATTAACTGAAACTAAACTAATAAATTAATTAAAAAGAAAAAGGCTGCCCAGACACCTGATCGATGCTGAATCCCACTGCTGCTTCAGTCCAGTGAGAAGATTACTCTTGTAGCCTTGGCTATGTGCAGGTTTGTGACTACAGCTCCCAACGTATCAGCACCTGCTGTTTTGCTGTTTTGTCAAGTGAGGCAGATTTTCACATAGTCATTAGACTCATTTTCTTTTCCATAGTCTTTAGAATCTAATGGCAAGACAAAACTAAACGTGACTGGCAGTGGTTCAGGATGTTATGGATGACCTTGGTGTCTTTGACGTCCAAATAAGCTTTAAGTTCTCCACAGTGCCTCCTTCAGCCACCTTCATGACCATTGGAACAAATTGTTCAAATCTGCCCAGTCCATAGATGGAAGTCATAGACACTCCCCTAACTGACTGATGGTTTGGGGACACCTTGGTTACCCTTTACTTGGTTTTTAGCCCATCTGTCAAAATGGTTTACTGTGGTGTGACCATTACATATGCTACATGTTCTTGGAATCACAGGTAAGACTTGGGTGAATCAAATGGACTTCAAAGGTGGAAAGCAGCCCTGAAAAGGGCTTGACAGCTCCCACACCAGAAGTACTAGTCTTCCTTCAACATCCATATACCCCAGTGAAACAAATAAAAACAACATACTTTCAGCAAATATTCATAGGCAGGCTAGACAACTTCCCATATGATTGAATTCATTTTTCTTTATTGTACTCTGCATATTTTGTCCATCACCTTTCTGTTATGAGGTAGATAGCATTCTTCATCATCAGTCCTATAGAATCATTGTGGATCATTACATTGTTCACAATCCTTAAGTCTTTCAAAATTGTTCATTTTAAAAATGTTATTGTTTAGCTATAAATTGTTCCCTTGATTCTTTTCACTTCATTCTGCACTAGGTCATACAAGTCTTCTCAGGTTTCTCTGAAACTGTGTGTAGTAGCAAGCATGCCAGCATCCCCAGGGTGGCTGCCAACACAGGTTCTTAGATCTGCTTTTCTAAAGGAAAGCAACTCAAAATGGGTTAGCAAGCTTACTTTAATCAATCAAACATATATTGTTTATCTAGTTCAGGGGGAAAAGGTCAGCACCCTGAACTTCAAAGTATACAGACAGAACTTACAAGACAGAGAAACAAACAGATCAAGCAGACAGGCTTCCAAACTGCCCAGCCATTACATCAATACCAAATCACAGTTACCAGAGAGGGAAGCATCAACATCTGGGTTTTCAAAGCCGGGGGGCTCTCAACAGCTGCCCAGAGTCTCATCTGGTCAAATCACACAACAATTCTCAAAGTGAGCCCCAAAGCAAAGCCTCACATCAGGGTTTATATAGCCTTCTCCAGGTTCAGAGAATGTAACAACCCTCTTGACCCACAGCCTAATCACAAAGTATCTCTTGAAAAACAAGCCTCCCACACAGGTTCCAGGTGGACTTAAGCCTAGGGGCAGGGAAGTTCTTAAAAATTTACATTCCTGTAACACTGCATCATCATTTCTTATAGCACAATAGTATTTCATTACATTCACAACCTATAATTTATTTAGCCATTTTCTAATTTAGGGGTACTCTTTTATTTTAGTTCTTTTCCACTATAAAAAGAACTGATATTTTTGTACACATAGGACCCTTTCCTCTCTATTTGAGGCATAAGCCTAGTCATGGTATTGCTGGATTATAAGGTATGTACAATTTAGTAACTTTCAGTCCATAGTTCCAAATAGCTTTCCAGAATTACTATGTCAATAAAAAAAACTTTTATCAGCAGTACATTATTATGCCTGTTTTCCCACAGACCATTGTCATTATCCTTTTTGTATACTTTGTCAATCTGATGAATGTCAAGTGAAACCTCACAGTTGCTTTAATTTTATGCAACTAGGTATAAACTCATCCATGAATTATTATGTTTATTGTTTAGCCAGCAGGCTAACAAGAAGAAGTAGGAAGGGAGCTTAAATAATAGTATCGAGCAGGAGATATTGGGCCCCGTAATATGTTGACATTACAGACTAAAAATTATCTGCAACCTTGAATCCTGAATTTGAATATCCAGAAGGTTTTATGTGAATGTTATCCATAGCTTTTCACATTTTAATGACTGGCTTTCACTTTTGTCAATATAAACACAGTGTATATAAGAGGAAATCTGTAGTAGTGGAAAGAGCCTTGCAGTTAGGGTATCTAGGTGGGAATCAGGTCTTGCCCTAGCTGTGTAATGATGACCTATATAATTTAGTCTCTAAATTCCTTACTTATAAAGTTTCCTTACTTATAAAATAGGCTGAATAATACTTTGATCACCTACCTCTGAGGATTTGTTATGAAGGTATTTTGCTAACTTTATTATGCCAAAACAGTCCAAATAGTTGCTAATGCTATACCAAAGACACTCCTGTGATAATACTGCCAGTAGAACTAGTGACTTTGCGAGAGGGTTTTTTTGTGGGTCATATATATATATATATATATATATATATATATATATATATATATATATATATACATACATACATATATATATATATATATATGATAAATTTCACCTGCATTAATATAGAAAACTGAGGTCCTAAAGTTATGAGTTAGAAATACTTTGTGTGACTGTGATAGCCTAATGTCTAACAGGATTATTAAACTATCTCATCAAGTTATTAGTGCATAAAAATACATAAGGAATTTCAATTCAGTTTGAAGACTTTTTAGACCATTAGACGGTAAAATCCTCAGCCAGTCTGTGCATTCTGATAACAAAATGTAATTGATGAAAGTTCACTGTGTCTTCTTATATCTAGATTCCTTGTAATCCTTTTGCTTTGGATCCTACTCTGCTCCATTTATTCAGTTAGGAAAAGTAATAGAATTGGACGTTAAATCTAGTACTGTTGGCATATCCAGAAATACATCAATGCTATCTTATATGCTTTTGAAATGATAAAAATACACTTACAGAAGCAATTTGTTTTTAAGAGCATTTTTTCTTTAAAAGCAAATCTGTTTCTATTGTTAGGCTTAGAGTTTATTTGTTTTAATAGTTTGGTAATCATTAATAGATTTGATTTTTTTTTAGCCATCGTGCAACTCTGTGTGAATATTACAATATGTTGATTCAACAATAATTTAATAGATCTTTATGTTGAGGCTACTATGTTCTAGGCACTGAGGATATGAAGACAAATCTGTAAAGGAACTTCTATTCCATTGGAAATGTACAACATAAATACAAATATGTACTTCATGTATGACCTTAGGCAAGTCACTTAATTGTTATTGGCCTCCATTTCCAATTTCCTAAGATAAAAGAGGATTGGAGCAGATCATCCCTTTCACTTTCAAATCCCATGTGTTACACAGATATGTGTCTAGCACAGTACCTGTTACATAACTGGTAAATGCTTATCAGATTTAATTGAAAAAAATAAATATAATACAAGGTAATTGGAAGAGGGGAGGAACATTACAAGTAGAGACTCAGAGAAGGCTTTTCAGGAAGATGTGTAACCTGAGCTTAGATTTGAAGGAAGACATAATGGACTTCCCTCTGTGGCTCAGTGTGTTTCAGGGCATAAAGGAAGGAGTATTTGGCAAAGAAGAGGGTGGCTAGGGCTTTGTTATCTGAACAGAGATAGCCAGGCTTCCATGATGGAAAGATGATTGAACAGAAGTGAAAAAAGAAGAGCTCTGGGATATAGCAAAGTTTGCCATTAATAAAGCAGGGTTTCAGTGGGCACAGTGGTCAGACAGAGGAGAAAAGAACCTTTAGAGAGGTGTGGAAGTTAATAATAACTGAGAAAACAATCCGAGCCAAAGCAATTTATTAAATAAACAGGCATAATAAATGGGTCAGTAGACTCGCCATTTGGTCTAAAGACCCTGAATATAAAGTGAGACAGATTTTTATGTATTAAAAACAATCAAATCAACCAATTAATTATAAGAAGACAATTAACCAGGATAAAACCTAGGGTACAAATTTAGGCAATCTGATTTCTAATTGGATGAAAGATTAAGGACTTTCCAAGTTGGGGGAGGGACAAGTAGGTTTTGAGGTCTTTCTATTCTCAGAATGGAGGGATACTGAATAATTGCATCCATCTGCATTTGTGGAACAATAGATAACATATCAACTAATTTCTCATGAATGATTTACAGAAAAACAAGATGAAGGAGAATACATGTGGCAGCACAGGATAGAATCCATATTCATGAGGTAGAATCTGATTGGTTCTCTTGATTCCCCCACCAAACCAACTCTATTTTATAAATGATCTTCACTCTATCTCATCAGAGGGAAGAATTGAATTATTTACAGATAAGAGTATAGGAGCATGTAGGAAGAAAGGGGTGGGGTGTTACCCTGGCAGATAGTGACCTAGGGATTAAGGGAATTGAAAGATGTCAGTGTATAAGACATAAGACTATTAACATCAGAAAATGGAGTGTACTTTATGCCACAGTATTGTGATTATAGAATACAATGACATTCTTGTCCCATCACTTTAATGATGAAATTTAGGGTTAAGAGGGCCTTCAGACTAGGCAAGTGGGTTAGTAAGAATGGGGCAGAACTAAATGTACATGCAGTAGCATTTCTGTGTCTTCATTATATGATGGGAAGAAATGAGCTACACAGAGAAAATATATTGTTTGTGGAGCCATTTATGCAATTCCTTCTCAGTTGGGTCTGATATCTGAGTGTCTGATTTGTTTGGTTCTAGGTCTGGTGTCTGAAGCCTATTTCCTTTCAGGAATATGCTGTAGTGCCAATGCAATATTTACAGCACCCATGATCAAGATAGACTGTGACTATAAGTATCTCATGATGTTCGATCACAAAATATACCAAACACTGAAGATAGAGGATAGAACTGAAGCATTTAGACACCAGAAACTGAATCCCCAAATCAGTAAGCTGATTTCATCATAGTACCAAAGATATTCAGAAGCCATAATAATGCTGAGAGACACAGCATCCTTCAGCCTTCCCACAAACCAATACAAGATAAATATCTACTCACAAGCCTATCTGACTCCTTGCCTGGGGTCTTCCTCTCTCCCCCATTGTCTGGCTAGCTTTGACCACTAGCTTCCTGTGGACTCTGTTTCTCTTCAGCAAATTCCCCCCACCACAGGCTCCATGTTACTACATTCAGCCTATTGGGGGCAGAGTTTATCTTCACAATAGGGAAGCTTCCTGTGGGTTCTGCTCCACCCTTTAGCAAATTGTCTCCATCACAGGCTCCTTGTGATTACATTCAACCTATCATGGGGCAGAGTTTACTTTCAAAGCAGGGGAGGTCTTCAAACCCCCGCTAAGTCTATTAAGGGGCAGGGAAGATCTTCAAATTCTCTTCCCATTACACATGCACAATTCTATATACATCTTCTAGTGAAGCACTTCATCACAACAAACTGTGAGTCCAAGATGTTTGAAGGGACAGCAGATGGCTTTGAGCACTCTGGTCTTCTAGTTTATCAGTCTTCCAAATACTCTCTATATATGATAATATAACAGATTACCCTGTCCTCTATAGCGTCTCTGAGGTGGACACTATTTAGATTTCACCGTCACCCTTAATCTTTAATAATCTTGTGCTCTGAAATTCCTTTCCTTGTTCATCCATCTTTCGCACTTCCTCACTTTTCTTAATTCTATTCTTTGCCCTCACCAGGGCCTCCAGATCCTCCATACTTTCCTGTTCTTCCAATCCCTCATCCTTGGTCTTGTTTTATTTTCCTGTTTGTAATACGTCCTTTGTATATAGGCAGAAGAGCATTCTTGGGCTGGTGGGAGTACTGAGTCAATGATTTTGTTTTTAGCAGGAAAATGTCACAAGGCAAGTGAGTAAAACAGAGTCAAAGATAGAAGACCTTGCTGGCTTTGCCTGGCTCTTTTATTCTTGCCATTAGATTCATTTGCAGGTCAATCAAAGTATTATAAAGACTAAGGAAACCTCATTGCCTATGAATAATGACACAATTCCTACCTAGTTTTGTTAAGTAAAGTCCATGGAATGGGTTTCAGGGATGCAGGATGATAATCAGGGATTTAGAAATAGGGTTAGAGACTGGCATTGTGATTTCCTTGCTGTAGGGAGACCCCAGTGAGGATATTTCTTTACCAATTCAAGTTGGCACTTTTCCTGTAACTTATAGTTTTAGAGAGCTATTCAAAGCACCAAGAGGTTAAATAACTTTTCCCAAGTCATAAAGCAAACATCAGAGTAAGTAGTTGAATATAGACTGCCCTGATTCTGAGACCAGCTCTCTTTCTAACATGCCCCTTGCCTCCAAGGGATTTAAACAGGGATTTACTCAGAAGTAATATAGGATTTTCTGTATCTAAGCTATATAGTTCACCTGGGTCAGGTACCTCAAGTTGGGACTAAGAGAAAGGAAGTCAAAAGAATAGACTTAATCTTAACCTCAGTCAATCTTTTAACTTTTAGTAGTTGCTTGGCTAACTGGAATGGTTCAGAGTCCTCAGGAAGCACAATGTCTAGAAGAGACAATATGATGAAGAATAGCAGTGGTGATCTGACACTCAGTAGAAAGTAGTTGAGAGAAGAAGGAGATGGAGGCAAAGCCAAGATGGCAGGATAAAGGCAGGGGCTTGCCTGAGCTCTCCCCCAAAACTTTCCAAATACCTTTATAAAATGAGTCTAGGGGGCAGCTAGGTGGCGAAGTGAATAGAGCACTGACCTTGGAGTCAGGAGGACCTGAGCTCAGATGAGGCCTCAGACATTTAACGCTTACTAGCTGTGTGACCTTGGGCAAGTCACACCTCCAATTGCCTGCCTTCCCCCTGCAAATAAAAAATAAAATAAAAAACCCTAAGCTTTAAAATGAGTCTAAACAAATTCTAGAGCAGCAGAACCCAAAAAAAGATGGAGTGAAGTAAATTTCCATCCCAAGACAACTTAGAAGGTCAGCAGGAAAGGTCTGTTGCACCAGGATGAGAGAGGAATGCAATACAGCTCATACTCTGCCAGCATAGTTCCCACGCCAGAAAAGCCAGAGCAGGTTTTCAGGTGACTGAATCACTACAACAGTGGTGATTTCCAGACCTCTCAGCCTACAGATGCCAAAGACAACTTAGAAGGTCATCAGGAAAGGTCTGTCTCATATGGGTGAAAGTGGAGTGCAGTTTTAGTGGCAAGCACCCCAGTATCCCCAGGGTGGCCACCAAGAAAGGTTCTTTGATCTGCTTTTCTAAAGGAAAGCAACTCAAAATGGGTTAGCAAGCTTACTTTAATCAATCAAACATATATTGTTTACCTAGTTCAGGGGAAAAAGGTCAGCACCCTGAACTTCAAAGTATACAGACAGAACTTACAAGACAGAGAAACAAACAGATCAAGCAGACAGGCTTCCAAACTGCCCAACCATTACATCAATACCAAATCACAGTTACCAGAGAGGGAAGCATCAACATCTGGGTTTTCAAAGCCGGGGGGCTCTCAACAGCTGCCCAGAGTCTCATCTGGTCAAATCACACAACATTTCTCAAAGTGAGCCCCAAAGCAAAGCCTCACATCAGGGTTTATATAGCCTTCTCCTGGCTCAGAGAATGTAACCACCCTCTTGACCCACTGCCCAATCACACAGCATCAAGGTGTAGGCATTCCCGAAAACCAAGCCTCCTGCCACAGGCTCTGTGTGACCACATTCAGCCTATTAGGAGGCAGAGTATATTTTCAAATCTAGGAAGGAGTTTCTTAAGCCCACCAAAGGGCTTAGGGGCAGGGAAGATCTTTAAATTTGCATTTCCATTACAGCAGTCCAAAGCAGGCCTCACCAACACAGACCTGGACCAGAAAACAAGGAACAAGCCTTGGGAGTGACTGAATCAGCAGCAGCAGGGGCCACTTGAGGAGTTTTCAGCCCACAGATGGTAAGGGGGTCAAACAACTGGTCAGAAGGATGTCACAGGGATCTTTTTGCTTGCAGTAAGGCACGACAATAGTTGCTCCATTGCTGGCTTTTGTTTGTTTTTTGTTTTATTATGCTTATTTCTTTTAATATAGTTTTGATTGTTTTGCTATGTATAACTATAAATTCTGTGAGGAAGCAAATTCTCCCCCTCTCTAGAAGAAGAAGCTTTGAGAATGATTTTCTTTATGTTTTAAGGAATATATAAACTTGGACCCCACATTCTGACTTTGTGGTTAAGGATTATCTAGAAATTTGTTTTGATAAGCTATTTTCTTATGAATAATAGCTAAATCCTCACGGACAGAATTAAATGGAACCAAAGTTTTCTCTCTTGTCTTTCCCTCAGACCATTTCTTGACTTTCATTTCTACTGGTTGTAATCCCAGATCTGGTCCTTGTGAGAATGTCCAACCTGTTCTCCCCCTCATGACCCTTTTAGAACATAAGCTTCTTGATGGAAGATGTGTCATTTTTTGTCTTTGAATTCTTGATGCTTAGATCAGTGCCTGGTACATAGCATTTAATAATAAATGCCTTTTGATTGATTGTACACCTAAAAACATATTAGGATCTGTGTAAAGGGAGGGGGTAGTTAAACATGGCCTCTCTTCTAAAAACTTTACAATATTAAAGGGGAGATAATATTTGCACACACAAACTATATAATTCAAGTCAATAATAAAAGACATATCAAAATTACATATTTAATAAGTACCTAAAGAAAGCGGGAATCAGTAAACATCACAGGAATGAAGAGGAGGGAGAGATTACTTTAAACTTGAGGTGATAAAGGGACCCTTTCCATTTTTTTTTAATGATCCAGCACTGCAGTTTATGCAACCACTGTTGTTTTTTTACTCTTTCCAGGCTGCAGTAAAGGAAGATGTTTTTCCTTCCTTTGACCTTATAAAAGCACATCCCTAGAATTTATTTTTCTTTGAGGGGGAAAATATGCCTATTGCTTTGCCCATACTCAGTTGGTATTCCCTGGATGAGGAGGAACACTAACATAGCAGAGTTTGTAATCAGAGTGGAGGGGGGAACCATCCTCACAGTTCCAGGGCAGGAAAGAATGCCTGTAGTCTCACCCAGAACAGAGTACAGTCCAGGAGAGGAGTAAACACCTCTCCTTAAATCATACCACCTTGGAAGAACTGAAAACTTACAGGCCCCTAGAAATAGCTCTGAAAACAACTGCACATACCCCTAAAACATGGGATAGTGTATCTTCCACCCTGGAAGCAGAGCCTTACTTTAACAAAGACTTAAATGTCAACTAATAAACAGGTAAAAGGAGTAAACAATGGAAAAAACTCTGAATACTGAAAGTTACTATGGTGAAAAAGAAAATCAAAACACATTCAGAAGAAGATGATAAAGTCAATGCTCCTACATCCAAAGCCTCAAAGAAAAAAATGAATTAGTCTCAGAAAATGGAAAAGCTCAAAAAGAAATTTGAAAATCAAGTAAGAGGGGTAGAGGAAAAATTGGGAAGATAAATTAGTGATACAATAAAATCATGAAAAAACAAACCAATATCTTGGTAAAGGAGACAAAAATATACTGAAAAACATGACACCTTAAAAAACAGACTAAGTTAAATGTCAAAAGAGTTCCAAAAAGCCAAAGAGGAAAAGCATGCCTTAATAAGCAGCTTTGGCCAAATGGAAAAGGAAATACAAAACATCACTGAAGAAAATAATGCCTTGACAATTAGAATGGAGTAAATGGGAGCTAATGACTTTATGAGAAATCAAAAAACAATAAAAGAAAACCAAAAGAATGAAAAATAGAAAACAATGTGAAGTATCGCATTGAAATAATAACTGACCTGGAAAATAGATGCAGAAGAGATCATTTAAAAATTATTGGATTACTTGAAAGCCCTGATTTTAAAAAAAGAGCCTAGTCCTCATCTTTCAAGAAATTATTAAGGAAAACTGTTCTTATATTCTAGAACCAGAAGGTAAAATAGAAATTGAAAGAAGTAAGAGACGATATTGCCAGATGATATGGGAGATTATGTGGCTTCATCAGTACGGGTTTCCCTTGTTACATATTTGACCATCATACATAAGTGACCAAGACAACTCACCCAACATTACAAAGCTGCTTTTTTTCTGGGGATGTCATCATATTTTTCTCATCTGCTTTCTGCTGGATTTCATATTGTATCTACTGGGTATCACATGCTCTGAGTCATGTCAGTCAGTTATTATTTCTCCACTCTCTGCATTATCTCTCCTTGGACATGTAGTTTTTTACCTTCTTTAGGCATTTTATCTGCTCTCCTGGTCACTGAACTGCTCTCTGTAAACATCAGTTAGTTTATGTAGAAGTTAGTAAGTCTATCACTAGCAAGTGAGAGTCAAAATACTTTTTAGAATATGGCCAACAACTCTAAGCCACCACACTCAGCTAGGCAATACAACACAACATAAAATAAACAAAAAAACTCAAGAAAAAGACAGAGCATGCCAAGTCAATAAAATCTACTATTTTAAATTCTTTCCTCATGGTGTCAATGGTCCATAGACTGAGCCAAAGATTTTACATACGGTTGAAAAATTCTTTTGAACTCCCATTAAATTCCTTATTGTCAGTCTATATTCTTAACAAAGCATTTGCATTTTTGAATACCTTAGCTTTTTGTTGTTTAACCATTCTTGTCTCATCCATTTTCAACCCTGAATGGCTACCACTATATGTATTCTTTGTTCCACTCATGAGCTGCTGAATGCTGCTTCTAGCTGTCATTTAATCTATCAATCAACAAATGTTTATTAAGTACCTTCCCTGTGCCAAGCATTGTGCTAAGTGCTGGAAATACAACTATGAGTAATGAAACAATTTCCATTTGCAAGGAACTTATATACTAATGAGAGGGACAAGTATACACACATATAAAATACATTAAAAAACTATTATAAATACATTTGAAAAAATGAATAAATAATATGTAAACACAAAATAGTTAAATGTAAGGTAGTTTGGGAGTGAAAATACTAGTATTTGGGGGAATCAGTAAATACTTTATGCCAAAGATGGTATTGAACTGTTTTTAAAGGGTAAGTGGGTCAATATGAGGTGGAAGTAAAGAGGCATGAGGAATGATCAAGGGAAAAACACAGAGATGGAATAGTGTGTGAGGAATGGAGAGAAGACCAGTTTGTCTGGATCGCAAAATGCAAGAGAGGGAGTAGAATGCTATGAAACTGGAAAGGTAGGTTGGGGCCAGATTGTGAAGATATTTAAAAACTAAATATGAAAATTTATATTTTGTCTATAAAAACATTAAGAAACCAATAGACTGGAGTCAAGATGGTGGAGTAGAAACAGCTTTTCCACACAGTTTTTGCTCCCACAACCTCCAAATTTATATAAAAGGGGACTCTAAACAACCTCTGGAGCTCCAGGACAGCCCAGTAGCCTGGCAGGGAGTGGCCAGCACAGCACTCTGGGAGCCCAGCCCAGGCCTGTGTGAGTCAGAGGTTTTAGCCCCAGGGCAGCCTGACCAACAGCCAGCTGAAGAGACCCCAGGACACCAGCAGCTGTGGTATTTCCAGAATTACCAACACATAGATGCTTAGGACAAAGTGAGAGGTTAGTGCCCTATGGATTTTGGGACTCATTAGTTGAGAGAGAGCATCAGCATCTTTCCCTGGGGGTGAGAAGCCACTGAAAAGCTTCAGCACAGCCACAGTAACATGTGGCAGCTTCAGTTACAGCCCTGCTAAATGTAGGGGGATCTGGTGATCAGTCTGGGGGGTAATCACACTTGATTTGGCCTCCTTAGATCTGGATTGTGCTCTGGGGTGGAGGTCTTGGGGTGTGTGACCAGTTTGCCAGAGTGTGTGGAGGCTTCAGAGAGGGCAACCAACTAATACCTCTGGAAATTGGGAAAACCCCAGCATTTGGGACAGAAGCTCCCCTGGCTGGTGGCAGAGTCCTACTGTGGCAAGAGGCCCAAAAGTTAAGTAATTGAGTGGCAACATGGCTAGGCAAAGGAAATAAAATAAATAGAAAAACTCAACATTAGAATCCTATTTTGGGGTCAAAGAGGATTGAAGCATGGAACAGGAGGAGGACTGGGAGGTCAGAACTCCTGCACCAAAAGCCCCAAATAAAAACATGAGCTGGTTACATTACATATTCCTTTTGAATACTGTGGAAATACAATCAGGATAACACAGGTTCTGGCAGCTTCTACACTGAGGGATTGAAGGGCTTGGAATATGATATTCTGGAGGGCAAAGGAGCTGGGATTAAAACCAAGAATCACCTACTCAGTTTTGCTGAGTATCATGTTTCAGGGGAAAATTTGGTCATTCAGTGGAATAGGGGTCTTTCAAGCATTCTTGATGAAAAAAACAGAGTTGAATAGAAAATTTGACATTCAGATACAAGAAGCAAGAGATACTTGAGAAGGTAAACAGAGAAAAGAAATGATAATGAAAGTTGAACTATTTACATTCCTATGTGGAAAAACAATAACTGTAATTTATGAAACTTTTCTCAGTATGAAAATAGTTGAAGAAGAGTATATGGGTATATGAATACATTTGTGAATGTGTGTATATATGTTTACAGGTATACATAGATAGAGGATACAGGTCAAATTTAATAGGAAGGGATGATACTTAAAATGTGAAATTAAGAGGTGAGAGAGGAATATAACAAGAGGAAATGGGGAGAGACAGAATGGGGTAAACTCTCTCATAGAGAAGAGGCAAGGAAGAACAGGAAGGCAAAAAGGCAAAACCTTATTCTCATTGAATTTGGCTCAGGGAGAGAATGACATATATACTAAACAGGATATCTCACCCTATAGGGGAGGAGGGGGAAAGGGGATGAGAGGGGGGATGATGGAAAGGAGGGTGGGAGGGAAGGAGGGGAAGGAAGTTGGAAGCACCCACTTGTGAGAAAGGACAGGATCAAAGTAGGGAATAGATCAAGTGGGAGGTGGGATAGGAGGGACGGCAAAATATAGTCAGTCTTTTACAATATATCTACTATGGTAATAATTTGTACAGTTACACATGCACTACACATACTGAATTGCTCATCTTCCCAGTAAGGGTGGGTGACAAGGGAGGAAGGGAATGAATCTGGAATTCAAAGTTTTAAAATCAAATGTGTAAAAATGTATAAATACTATTATTAATATTATTTTGCATATAATTGGGGAATAAGATGTACAGGCATTGGGACATGGAGATTTACCTTGCCCTACTGGGAGAGTTGAGGGAGGTATGGGAGAAGATATGGGAGAAAGCAGATTCGATGAGGGGATATACTGTGGGACTGCTATTCTGGGGTGGTGGTAGGGAAAAATGGGGTAAAAAGTTGTAACTCAAAACCTGGCAGAAATGAATGATGTAAACCACAATTTAATAAAGCATGTATGAAAAAACAACAATAGACTGATAGGTAGTGAGATATGATCAGCTTTGCACTGAAGGAAATTACTTTGACATCACTCTTTAGAATAGAATTGAATAGGGAGAGACCTAAGTCAAGGAAACCACTTAGGCAGTTTTTGGAATAATCTAGGTGAAAATTGATGAGTTCCTGAATTAAGATGGGAACTGTGTGAGGCAAAATTAAGGATCAGCTATGAGAGATGTTGTAGAATTAGAAATGAGAATTTTGGTAGCTGATTGGATGTGTGAAGGGAGAGAAAGGATAAAGTTGATGTTAGGAACTTGGAAGACTGGAAGAATAGTAATGTCTTCAATAAAAATAGGGGGAATCTGGAAAATAGGAGGGATTGGGGGAAAAAGATAATGATTTTAGTTTTGGATATATTTGCATATAGTTAGTGGCAATGTCTCTGGTTTCCATTTAAAAAGTCCAATAGGCAATTGGTGATGGACAGAATTAAAGTTCAGGAGGGAGAGTAGATATATACACAAAATATTTATGCATCCATACGAACAGAAATACATGCATACATAGTATATACATATAAATGTAGGGATAATAGGTTCATAAGAATTAATGAAATTTTCAAAAGAGTGTACGGGAAGGAGCCAAGATGACTGAGAAAAGGCAGGAATTCACCTGAGCTCTCCCCAAACTTTTCCAAATACCTTTAAATAGTGACCCCAAACAAATTCTGGAGCAAAAGAACCCACAAAAGGATGGGGTGAAACAATTTTCTAACATGACTAATATGGAAATAAGTTTGGCAAGACTACACATGTATAACCTGAATCAAATTGCTTGCCTTCTTAATGAGTATAGTGGGGAAGAAGGGAGAGAATTTGGAACTTAATTTTTAAAATGAATGATGAAAATTGTTTTTACATGTATTTGGGTGAAATAAATTACTAAACAAAAAGATAGCATAGAGGAAGAGAACTGAGGACAGAAAAAGGAAATACCTATAGTTAAGGGGCATGATAGGATGATAATCTAGGAAAGAAGAATAAGAACCTGTCAGATAGTTTAGAGGAGACCTAGTAGAGAGCAATGTCATGAAAACCCAGAGAGGATAGTATTCACCAAGAGCTGAGGGTGGTCAAAAATGGCAAATTCAAGTAAGATAATAAATATGAAGACAGGAAAAAAGATACAGATTTGGCAAGTTAGATATCATTGGTACCTTTGGAATCACCAGGTTTAGATGAGTGATGAGGTCAGAAACTAAATTTACAAAATGTTGAGGAGTAAGAAGCGAAAAGATATGTATAGCTTTTTACTTTTTCCTAGGAGTTTTACTGAGAAAAGGAAGAACTTCTTAGGATAATAGCTTGAGGCAATGGTAGGGTCTAATGAATGTCTTTTTTGTTTTTTTGTTTTGTTTTGTTTTGTTTTTTTGTTTTGTTTTGTTTTGTTTGTTTTTTGAGAATGGGGGAAATGGGTATGGATGAAGGCATTAGTGAAAGAACTGTTAGATAGAGGTGGAAGATTCAAGAGGGAAATCATGACTGAGGATGCAATCTGCTGAAGAAGATGGGAGGGATTGGAACTGATTGCAGTGTTGAAAGGGTGGCACTGGTATAGAGAAGGGCTTATTTCTTTGACAAAAACTGGTGGAAAGAAGAGGGGGAAATGATGTTAAGGACTTTTCAATGAAGACAATGGGAGGTCTACAATGCTACTGTAGAGTAATACTTTTATTAATTTTTTTTTTGCTTTTTTTGAGGGGGAGGACAATTGGGTTAAAGTGACTTGCCCAAGGTCACATGGCTAGTTGGTGTGTCAAGTGTCTGAGGCCGGATTTGAACTCAGGTCTTCCTGACTCCAGGGCTGGAGCTCTATTAACTGTGCCACCTAGCCTCCCCTGTCTTTTATTAATTTTTGATTGAAACGTTCTTCCAAACTTTCTGATCCCCTCAAGTCCTAATATATACAGGTACTACTGTATGGTCACTGATTTTTTCCTCCTTAATAATATCAAATTTAAAAACTGATACCTAATATCTCTGTTCTTAGATCACTGATTTCCCTTGTGGTACCAATATGGACACCTGATGCCTTTTATCTGTTTGAACTGAGGTGTAAATAATATAAACTCTCCCTTTCTCCCTCCTGTCTCTTGTCTCTATTGTTGAATAAAGTATGATGTTCTTAATTCAGTGACTTGCTTCTGAGAAGTTGTGTAAGCTAGATTGAAAAAGATGCATTTCTTTTTATTAAACTGAAGTTTCAATTTTTCTAGCAGGATTTCTTAGGTAAAGAGAGAGTGCATCTTGAAAGCAGGCTGATGTAGAAGCCAGGGTTCTGGAAGTAGAGCATGTTACTAGACTCATGGGACATGGTTGAACAGAAATACAGTAGGAAGCAGGATTTCTACAATTTTGGGCTCTTGTCTTTTCCACCTATTTCTCTTTTACTTTCAGTTGGTCATGAAAATGGTTGTCTCATGCTACCATTTCTACTTTCCCCCTCCATAACCCAAGAAAGTTGAGATCCTTTAACTCCAAAAACACTCGAGTAGCCTAGCAGTTAGTTTCTCCTCTCCTCATGTCTCTCCCACCTCCCCCACCCCACCAGGCATTTTCTCTTTCTTTTTGAAAAGTCAACATTCAGGCAGGGAGGCTGAAAAATGATTTGGTTCAACAAATAATTGTGCATTTTATTTGATTAGGATTATTGCTAAAGATATTATTTTCTCTACAGATCAGTCATTTTGATAGATTATATGCTTTGATTCTGATAAGAATTCCTTTCCTCACAATCTGAGATGAACTCCATGTGAATTGAGAGTGTTTTATTCTTTATATTTTTATCCCCAGCCATTGGAGTAGTACCTGATACACAGTAGGCACTTTATAAATTCTTATTTAACTTCTATTAAATACTTGTCTCTTAAGAGCAGAAATTCCTAATATTTTTGTCCTTGATGTCTTTGGCAGTCTAGTGAAGCCTATGGAGTCTATCTTTGGGTAATATTTTTAAAAGTATAAAATAAAATAAATAGCATTGCAAAGAAATCATTAATATTGGCACACAGTTATAAAAATATTTTTTTTAAAGCCCAAGTCCACAGGGCTCATGTAAAGAACCTGTGTATCAAAGCAACACTGGGTACTTATTTTGTTTCATTCAGCTTTGCATGTCTGCCATGATGAAAGTAAAAAAAAAAATCTTCATTTTGCCCTCACAAAATTTTGATATGGGATCTGACTCATAGTAGCTAAAGAAAGTTCAGTACCCCTGTTTTCCAGTAGGCTGGTTAGCATACTCCATCTTCCTTTTTCACTGTGAAAATTGAAGTTTTCTCTTTTGAGCCCCCTTGCCTGTCCCACTACACACTTTAGAACATGTGTGTTTTCACTCATCCTTTCTGCTGGTCTCAGAGGATGAAGTGGTACTTTTTTCATAACTAAGGTTAATCATTCTAATGACCTCTACTAATTTCCTTGGGCCCATGTTTTGCTGTCTTATGTGGAATGTTGCCTCTCTGATATTGTTTTCTTAAATCTTTTTTCATCTGCTAGCTCCTTCTCTACTTCCTTTAAACATATTTAAAAACTGTTTAAAAATGTTTTAAAAAAATGAAACCTCTGGTGGGGGGTGGAGCCAAGATGGCAGCATAGAAGCAAGAAAACTCTGTGAGCTCTCCCATAACCACCTCAAATACCTATAAAAGATGACTCTAAATAAATTTTAGAGCTACAGAACCCATTAAGTGTCAGAGAGAAAGAAATCTCCTGCTGAAGGCAGCCTGGAAAGCAGATAGGATGGATTCATTGCATCACACTGGGAGCTGAGCCCGGCCCTGCATGAGACCCCAGTTTTAGCCCCAGGGTGGCCCTAACCAGTGGCTACAGTGGACTTCTGGAGAGGGGATTAATAGCAGCAGTGGCAGTTTCCAGAATTATTAATCCATAAATGCCAAAGAAAAAGTGAGAGGTCAGTGTAGAACTCTGTTGGAATGGAGGAGGGGGGGGTGGAAGAGCAGATCTAGTCCTTGCTCCCAGAGCTAGAAGTGGCAAAAGTGCAGCCGCCTCTATATGTCTGCTTCAGAGCTCCTGGCCTACAGATTGTAGGATGGGCAAGCAACAATTCAGAGGGTAATTGTTCTTGCTTTAACCTGCCTGGATCTGGATCAAGGTGTTGGGTGGTAGTCCTGAGGTGTGTGACCAGTGAGCCAGAGTTTGTGGGGGCTGCAGAGATGGCGCCCTCCTAATAGCTCCAGCAGCTGTGAAAACCCTAGCAATTTGGGACAAAACTCTTCCCTCTGGAAGCAGAGTTCTACTGTGGCAAAGAGCTCAAAAGTCAAGTAATTGAGTAGCAACATGAGCAAGCAAAGGAAGCAAAGCAAGCACAGAAATCCAACTTTAGATTCCTTTTTTTTTTTGGTGACAAAAAATATCAAAGTATGGAATAGGAGGAAGACAACAAAGTCAGAACTCCCACATGAAAAGCTTCCAAGAAAAATATGAATTGGTTATAGGCCATGGAGGAGTTCAAGAAAGATTTTGAAAATCAAGTAAGAGAAGTGGAGGAAAAATTGGGAAGAGAAATGAGAATGATGCAAGAAAATCATGAAAAGAGAGTCAGCAACCTGACTGAAGAAAATAAGACCTTAAAAAATACACTAACTCAAATGGCAAAAAAGGTCCAAAAAGCCAATGAGGAGAAGAATGCCTTAAAAAGCCAAATTTTACAGATGGAAAAAGAATCTCAAAAGCTTACTGAAGAAAATAATTCCTTCAGAATTAGATTGGAGCAAATGGAAGCTAATGACTTTATGAGAAATCAAGATACTATTAAACAGATCCAAACAAATGAAAAAAATAGAAGGCAATGTGAAATATATCATTGGGAAAACCACTGACCTGGAAAATAGATCTAGGAGAGATAATTTTAAAATTATTGGACTAGGGGCAGCTAGGTGGTGCAGTGAGTAAGAGCACGGCCCCAGAGTTGTGAGGACCCAGGATCAGTTCTGGCCTCAGATACTTAACCCACACATAAAAATAACTGGCCGTGTAACCTTGAGCAAGTTACTTAACTCCAATTGCTTTAAAAAAATTATTGGACTACCTGAAAGCTATGATCAAAAAAAAGAATCTAGAAATTATGCTTCAAGAAATTCTCAAGGAAAATTGCCCCGATGTTTTAGAACCAGAGGGCAAAATGGAGGTTAAAAGAATTCAGCAAACACTTCTTGAAAAAGATTCCAAAAAGAAAACTCCTAGGAATATTATAGCCAGGTTCTGGAGTTCCCAGATCAAGAAGAAAATATTACAAGCAGCCAAGAAGAAACAATTTGAATATTGTGGAAATACAATAAGGATAACACAAAATCTAGCAGCTTCTATATTAAGGGATTGAAGGGCTTGGAATATAATGTTCCATAGGTCAAAGGAGCTGGGATTAAAACTAAGGATCACCTACCCAGCAAAACTGAGTATCGTGTTTCAGGGGAAACTATGGTCATTCAATGAAATAGTGGACTTTCAAGGATTCTTGATGAAATAAACCAGAGTTGAATAGAAAATTTGACATTCAAATACAAGAAGCAAGAAAAGCATGAGAAAGTAAACAGAGAAAAGAAATCATAATGAACTTATCAAAGTTGAACTATTTACATGCCCACATGGAAAAACAAAAATTATAGAACTTTTCTCAGTATGAGGATAGTTGAAGGGAACATAAATGTGTATGCATACATATATATGTCTATATAGGAGGGTATATGGATGTATGAATACATATGGGACTGTGTACACACACACACACACACACACACACACACACATATGTACAGGTATACATAGATAAAGGGCACAGTGTCAATTGAATAGAAAGGGATGATATTTAAAGGTGAAATTGAGAGAGGAATATAATGAGAAGAGATGGGGAGATACAGAATGGGATAAATTATCTCATATAGAAGAGGCAAGGTATAACTGATACAATAGAGGGGAAGAACAGGGAAGCAAAGGGGAATGGGTCAACCTTACTCTCATTGAATTTGGCTTAGGGAGGGAATGACATACACACTGAATTGGGTATCTTGCCCTACAGGAGAATAGGGGGGGAAGAGGATGAGAGTGGGGAGGATGGAAAGGAGGGAGGGTAGTCAAAAGCACACACTTTTGAAAAGGGACAGGGTCAAAGTAGAGAATAGAACTAGTGGAGGGCAGGATAGGATGGAGGGAAATATAGTCAGTCTTTCACAATATATCCACTATGGAAATGTTTTGTGTAACTACACATGCACAACTTATATTGAATTGCTTATCTTTCCAGTAAGGGTGAGTGAAGAGGGAGGAAGGGAAAGAATCTGGAATTCAAAGTTGTAAAATCAAATGTTTAAAATATTATTTTTACCCAGCAATAACATTTCTAGGATTATATCCAAAAGAGTTCATAGAAGAGGAAGGAAGACCCATATGTACAAAAATATTTATAGCAGCTCTTTTTGTGGTTGCAAAGAATTGGAAATTAAAGGGGTGCCCATCAATTGGGGAATGACTAAACAAGTTGTGGTATATGCATGTAATGCAATATTATTGTGCTATAAGAAATGAGGAGGAGATAGTTTTCATATTTACCTGGAAAGGCTTATACAAACTGATGCTAAGGGAGAAGAGTAGAACCAGGAGAAATTTGTATACAATCACAGACAAAACATATGTGTGATGACCAACTATGACAGACTGGACTCTACTCAGCAATGCAGTGATATAAGTCAATCCCGAAAGACTCATGAAGGAGAGAGATGCCTACATCCAGAGAAATAACTAGAAAGAACTGACCTTGAATCCTGAGGGAAGAAAACGAATTGATCTTTTTCTCTTCATTGTTTGGTTTTATTTTTTCTTTACCATTTTTTATCCCATCTAGTACAATATATGTTTGTAACTTGACTAATGTGTATTATGAAAGTATTTGCAGATCCTATACTGGACTATATGCCATAGTGGGGGCTAGGGGGAGGGAGGGAAGGGAAATTTGAAACTCAAGGAACTATGGAATTGAATCTTGTAAACTTAAAATAAACAAATAAATTATGAAAAAAATATTATTTTTATTATTATTTACATGCAATTGGGAAATAAGATATACATACACTGGGGTATGGAGATCCATCTTGCCCTATCAGAAAGTCAGAGGGGGGATGGGTGAGGATATAGGAGAAAACAGATAGGGGGAGGGGGTATATAGTGGGATCACTATATTGGGATGGTGGGTAGGGGAAAGATGGGGAGAAAATTTGTAACTCAAAATCTTGTGGAAATGAATGATGTAAAATAAAAATAAACATAAAATTTAATTAAAGAATAATATTTTAAATAAATAAAATAAAATATGTAGGATTGAAAAGGGAAAAAAACCCCTCTGCACTTGAGTCTATTAACTCCTCAAGTGACTATTTCTTTATCTCTTCCCTTTTCAGAAAAAAATAATTATAGAAATTGTCCTTTATAATGACTGTTCTTTCTTTCTCATCACCCATTTTGTAGCCCTTTGTAATTTGGCTTTCTAACATAACTGTACTCTGAAATTAAAGTCACTAATATTTTTTTGAATTATCTGCTAAATCAATCCATCAATTAGTCAGCCAGTTTGTCAGCAAGTATTTATTAAGCATCTCTTATATTCTAATGGCTTAATAAACCCAGAAAGTTTCTTTCAATATTCATCTCCCTTGACCTTTTTTTGGTATCTTTTGACATTATTAGCCCAGTTGCTGCTATTTTTCCCTCTTCTTACTTCCCCCTAACCAACCAGTGCACTCTTCCTTTGGCTTTTGTGATACTGCTCTTAAACCTCCTTTTTATCTATACTTTCTCATATTCCTTTGATACATTATTATCTATCTTTCACATTTTAAGCATGGATATACTCTAAGGCTCTGCCTGGGCCCAATTTCTTTCTTTAGCTATGTAGTACAGTCTCTCCTCTTGTAAGCTAATTAACTATGAGATACTCAACTGTAATATCCATACAGATGATGACAAAATAGATAGCATTATTCTGTCTCCTTAATTCCACACCCACACCAAAAACTACCTGTTGGTTATCCCAGCTGAACCTCAAATTCAAGCTGTTCAAAATTGAGCTCATCATTCCCCACCTTCCCCCACATCTTTTCTTTTTGCAGATTTCCTTATGTCTTTCAATGGCACTGTCATTTTCCTCGTCACTCAGGTTTGTAACATCAGTATCATTATTTTATACATTTTTCTCCCCTTGTATCTAATCAGTTGCTAAAGATAGTCGATTTTACCTTCACAACATTGCTTCCCTCTTCCCTCTTCCTTCTGCTTACAAAACTGCCATCACCTCTCATCTGGACTACTGTAATAAGATCTGAATTGATATCCCTTCACAATTGTTATAGGCAATTGGTTTCTTTTGTAGTTGATAGCATTCTCTAATTTTCTAAACACATAACTGCAAAAATAATCTTCCCAAAACACAGATGTGATCATGTGACTCTCCTGAGCCTTCAGTGGCTTTCTATTGCCTCTAGAGCAAGAAGTCTTAAACTGAGATCCATGAACTTATTTTTCTTTGAAATACTTTGATACTTTTATTTCAATATAATTATTTACTACCTCTTTTATATGAAGGGATGCATAGGCTTAAACAAGCTGCCAAAGGGATCTATGACACAAAGAAAGATTAAGAATAGCTGCTGTAGGATGAAATCTGAACTCCTTGACTAGGCATCTCAAATTTTCTACAATCTAATTCCATCCTAGTTCTCTAGTGTTTTAAAAATCACTCCCTTTTATATACTATACATTCTAGTCAAACTGGACTTTATAAAACTAAATGAATCCTTTCCCTGCTGTGTAGTTTCCAAAGCTACAATAATATAATATTGACCCCATCTTTTGAAATCTTACTTTCCTTTAAGATTAATTTCAGGTACTGAGAAGAATTAACTGATTCTCCAAACTATTAGTTCTCTCTCATCAAATATTTCTAGAGCTTATTGCATGATCTCACCATTCCCTGATTCACTCTTTATTTTGTTGTTTTCTCCCAGTAGAATGTAAGGGCTGTTAGGTGGTCTAGTAGATAGAGCACTGGGCATCGGGTCAGGAAGACCTGAGTTCAAATGCAGCCTCAGATGCTTATTAGCTGTGTGACCCTGGGCAAGTCAGCTAATGCAGTTTGCCTTTTTTCCTCTATAAAATGAGCTGGGAAGGAAATGACAAATTACTCTATTATCTTTGCCAAGAAAACCCCAAATTGGGGCAGCTAGATGGAGGAATGAATAGAGCAGTGGCCCTGGAGTCAGGAGGACCTGAGTGTTCAAATCTAGCCTCAGACACTTAACACTTACTAGCTGTGTGACCTTGGGAAAGTCACTTAATCCCAACTGCCCTGCCTTCTCTCCTTCAAAAAGACAAAAGAAAAGGAAAACCCCAAATGGGATTGTGAAGAGTTGATCATGAGTGAACAAGTAGAATGTAAGTTATTTGAGGGCAAACACTGTTTTGCCTTTGTATCCACAGTGTCTATCACCTGCTCTACAGGTAGGAAGTGCTTACTAAATTTTTTTCAAGTGAGAGGAAAAAGGAGAATACAGATCCCTGGAGCAAGGAGGGAATAGCATTGTTGTTTATTCATGTCTGACTCTTTGTGACCCCATATGGGGTTTTCTTTGCAAAGATATTTGAATGGTTTGCCCTTTCCTTGTCCAGTGAATGAAGGCAAGCAGAGGTTAAATGATTAAATGTGACAAAGCTTGTGAGTGTCTGAGACTGGATTTGAACTCAGGTCTTTTTTACTCTAGGCCCCTCACTCTATCCATATCAACTGCCTGGCTGCCTAAGAAATAGCATAGCCATTGATGACAGATTTACTGATGAATTTTCAAATAACCATTCACTTTCTTTCTTCCTTCAAAAACCATAAAATGGTACTAGCAACTCAGATTAACTATACATAGAGTGATGGAGTTGGAGTCAGGAAGACATGTGTTCTTCAAATCCTGTCTCTGTTACATACCAGTTTTGAGTGCAAATCACTTCATTTGTCAGTCTCATTTTTTTAATCTGTATATTGAAGTAGATGAATGAGATATCTTCTAAGAACCTTCAATATCTAAATTTTTGATGATTATTTTGATGGTCATCTTTTTCATTCTTTGTGACAAATATTGATATTGGATTGGTTTCTCTCTGTCATGTAGTATTCTTCTGGGATGCTTTTTCCTCTCAACAACTGGTTTGTGCTTCAGAAATGTAAAGTAATTTTGATATCATTTAATCATTAGCAAACTATTGATGAAAACATAATTTAGAAAGTAACAATATTACAGAAAATTCATCCAAGCATTTCAAAATTAAATGCAAATTATTTTGTTATCTTCTCCTCCAGATATTCTATGCCATTGTTTTCTTTCTTATGATAGCTAATTTTGCTTTGCACACATGGATATATATTTATAAGTCAAAATTAATGATTCAAGGCCCATAGCACCTTCCTTTAATCAATTAATATTTAACTCAATTCAGAGAAAATTGTGTAATGGGACTAGTTAATACTTCAAGGTCCAAGAAGAAAATAAAGAATGTTTGGATATGATTCTAGGTTCCAGAGGCCAAGATATGTTTCACAAATGTGAAAGTGCTTTAGGTAGATAAAAGTCAGTGTATCTGTAAGTCTACCAGTCTTCCTCTGTTACCAGCCAAAAGAACTCTCCTCCCTAGTGTTGAACTCACTAGATTGAGGTGCTTTAATTTTACCACATCTAGTTTTTGTACCTGCCACATTCTGGGCTCCCTAGGGCCTTTTAGTCATGGTGGTTTAGCACCAAGTCTTGTGATTTACAGCACTGTAAGTACCCTGTTGGATCACTCTTTTACTCACCACATCAAGACCTTGACTCATTTGTACTTCTCTCTGGTCCCCAGCTGCTTCCATCTCTTTTTTCTGAACCTCACCAACCTACTCATTCTTTGGAAATGGATATAGAACTTCTCTCAGAATTATAGCTGGGGATATTTTTATTTCAGTTAAAAAAGGACACAAAAAAACCTTAAAATGTAGAAGAAAAGAAAAAAAGAATTCTAAGTGAAATGTACAAATTGAGCAATTTTGTTGCCTTCTAATTAAAGCATAAATATACTATAACACATAATTCTTTTAAAAGCCACTTAACTTCAGTGTATTAATCCTACTTCATGCTCTTTGCATTTCCAAGTTTGTTGATCACTGCTAAGTTCAAAATAAAAAAGAATATTTAAAAAAGGTATAGTGGTAATAAATGTAGTGGTAACCTAAACACACAAATACAATCCTAACAGGAAAATATGAAGTCAGACAGACCTGAATCCTTCAGTTAGTAAGAAAGGCATATTCAAAATATACAAAGAAGTAGGAAGTAAGGGGAAAATAGCCGAGGAAAATAAAAAAGATACACACAAAAGGATACAGTCATGCAAAGATATGTTTACGAACACTTTGGTTCAGAATAAATCCATGCTGGCAATAATTGTAAAGGCAGCAAAATGGAGAATTACCAACACATAGATACCAAGGACAAAGTGAGAGGTCAGTGCAGTTTGGAGTTTGGGACCGGCAGTTGGGAGTGCATGGCTTTTGCCCCCAGGGCGAGAAGCCACTCAGTGCCAAGCGCCACATTGCAGCTTCAGATCCTGGCCTGCAGACTGTGGGGGGGCCAGGTGATTAGTCTGGGGGGTAAGCACTCTTGCTTTAACCTGCTTGGATCTGGATTGCAGTCTGGGGTGGAGGTCTTGGGGCGTGTGACCAGCTTGCCAGAGTGTGTGGAGGCTTCAGAGAAGGCACCCAACTAACACTTCCTGCAGCTGAGAAAACCCCAGCATTTGGGACAGAAGCTCCCCTGTCTGGTGGCAGAGTCCTACTGTGGCAAAAAAAAAAAACCAAAAAACAAAACCAGGGGTCAAGTGACTGAGTGGCAACATGAGTAGGCAAAGGAAGCAAAATAAACAGAGTACCCCAACTTTACACTCCTACTTTGGTGACAAAAAGGATCAAAGCATGGGACAGGAGGAACACATTGAAGTTAGAAATCCTGCACCAAGAGCTTTCAAGAAAAATTTGAGCTGGTTACAGGCCATAGAGGACCTTAAGAAGCAGATAAGAGAAGTGGAGGAATAATTGGGGAGAGAAATGAGAATGAAGCAAGAAAATTATGCAAGTTGAGTCAACAGCCTGACTGAGGAAAATAACACCTTAAAAAACAGACTAACTTAAATAGCAAAAGAGTGTCAAAAAGGCAATGAGGAGAAGAATGCCTTAAAAACCCAAATTTGCCAGATAGAAAAAGAGTCTCAAAAGCTCACTGAGGAGAACCATACCTTCAGAATTAGACTGGAGCAAATGGAAGCTAGTGATTTTATGAGAAATCAAGATGCTATTAAATAGATCCAAACAAATGAAAGAATAGAAGGCAATGCGAAATATCTCATGGGAAAAACCATTGACCTGGAAAATAGATCCAGGAGAGATAATTTAAAAATTATTAGACTACCTAAAAGCCATGACCAAAGAAAGAACCTAGAAATCATGCTTAAAGAAATTCTCAAGGAAAATTGCCCTCATGTTTTAGAACCAGAAGGCAAAATAGAGTTTGAAAGAATCTACAGATCACCTCCTGAAAAAAGATCCCAAAAAGAAAACTCCTAGGAATATTATAGGCATGTTCCAAAATTCCCAGATCAAGGAGACAATATTATAAGCATCCAGGAAGAAACAATTTCAATATTGTGGAAACACAATCAGGATAGCACAGGATCTGGCAGCTTCTACACTGAGGGATCGAAGGGCTTGGAATATGATATTCTGGAGGGCAAAGGAGCTAGGATTAAAACCAAGAATCACCTACCCAGCAAAACTGAGTATCTTGTTTCAGGGGAATATATGGTCATTCAGTGGAATAGAGGACTTTTAAGCATTCTTTTTTTTTTTTGTGCAACAATATTTTATTTTATTTTATTTTAAACAAATGCTTTATTAACTTCTGTTTTACATCATTCATTTCTGCCAGATTTTGAGTTACAATCATTTTCCCCCCATTATTCCCCTACCCAACCTCCCAGAATAGCAGTCCCACAAGATATCGCTTCCTCCAATCTGCTCTCTCCCATACCTTCTCCCATACCCCCATCGACTTTTCCATTAGAAGAAGATGAATCTTTGTGTCCCAATGCCTGCACATCTTATCTCCCAATTATAAGCAAAAGAGTATTAATAATAGTATTTATATATATTTGAAACATTTAATGTTAAGACCTCGAATTTCAGATCCATTTCCTTCCTCCCTTGTCACCCATTCCCTCTGGGGAGATAAGTAATTCAGTATATGTTGTACATGTCTAGCTATGCAAAACATTATCATAGTAGATATATTGTACAGGGCTGCTTATAATTCCCTCCTACTCATCCCACCCCCCACCTGGTCCATTCCCTACATGATCCTGTCCCTCTTCTATAGTGGGTACTTCCAACCTCCCCTCCCCCCAAGGATGCCCTCCCCTCCATCATCCTTCCTCTCATCCCCCTTCCCCCTATTCTGCTGCAGGTTGAGATATCCCATTTAGTATGTATGTCATTCTCTCCCTGAACCAAATTCAATGAGAATGTGGTTTTGCCTTTTTGCCTTCCTATTCTCCCCCTCCCTTGCAACCACTTCCCCTTGCTTCTTCTACATGAGATAGTTTACCCTACCCTGTCTCTCCCCATCTCCTCTTGCCACTTTCCTCTCTCACCTCATAATTTCATCTCTTGAGTATTCTCCCTTCCCAACAAATTCAACCTATGCCCTCTATCCATATATAACTGTAACCATATATACACACATTCACATATGTATTCATATGACCACACCCCCTTCTTCCATTATTTTCATAGTGAGAAAGATATCATCAGTCACAGTTATTGCTTTTCCATATAGGAATGTAAATAGTTCAACTTTGATAAGTTCCTTTTGATTTCTTTTCCCTGATTACCTTCTCAGGCATCTTTTCCTTCTTGTGTCTGGATGTCAAATTTTCTATTCAATTCTGGTTTTTTCCTCAAGAATGCTTGAAAGTCCTCTATTCCACTGAATGACCATATTTTCCCTTAACAGCACCTTGATTTCTCATAAAGGCATTAGCTTCCATTTGCTCCAGTCTAACTCTGAAGGAATGAATCTCCTCAGTGAACTTTTGCGATTCTTTTCCATCTGGCAAATTCAACTTTTTAAGGCCTTCTTCTCCTCATTGCCCTTTTGGGCCTCCTTTGCCATTTGAGTTAGTCTATTTTTTAAGGTGTTGTTTTCCTCAGTCAGGCTGTTGACCCTCATTTCATACTTTTCCTGCATCCTTCTCATTTCTCTTTCCAATTTTTCCTCCACTTCTCTTATTTGATTTTTAAAGTCCTTCTTAAGGTCCTCTATGGCCTGCAACCCGCTCATGTTTTCCCCTGGGGCTTTTGGAGCAGGACTTCTGACCTCACAGTCCTTTCCCGCTCTATGCCCCCAAAATAGGAGTCTAGGGTTGCATTTTTCTGTTTCCTTTGCCTTGGCATGTTGCCACTTAATTACTTGACTTTTGGGCTTGTTGCCACACTATGGCTTTAAGGCCAGATAGAGGAATTTTCGTCCCGAACGTGTGGGGGCAACTTCCGTTTCTGGCAAGCTGTAAACCCACCCACGACTTCCACCCTAGATCACAATCCAGATCCAGGGAGGTTAAAGCAAGAGCGATTACCCCCCAAGACTGATCGCTGGATCTCCCTACAATTAATTGCAGGCCAGGAGCTGGAGCTGCCTCTGAAAACTACAAAATGGAGTGTCTCCTCAGTGGCTTCTAGCCCCCAGGGGAGGAAGCCGACGCATTCCCCAAATACTGGTCCCAAAGTCCATAGGACACTAACCTCTTACTTTGTCCTAGGCATGTCTATGTTGATAATTCTGGAGTCGCCACAGCTGCTGGTGTTCTGGGGTTCCTCCAGCCTGCTGCTGGCCCTGCTGCCCTGGGGCTAAAACCTCGGAGCTTGGCTCGCCTCCCCGTGCTCTGCGCGCTGCTGGCTTCCAGACTGCTGGGCTGGTCCTTCCTGCAGGGCTGCTGGGCTGTCCTCAACGGGAGGTTAGCTTCTCTGTGTCGTTCTGTGGGTGCTGGGGCTCCAGAAGTTGTTCAGAGTCCCCTTTTACATAGTTTGGGGGGAATCTGGGGGCAGAGTGGCTTGAATGAGCTGTTTCTACTCTGCCATCTTGGCTCCACCCCCTGACTTTTAAGCATTCTTGAGGAGAAAACCAGAGTTGAATAGAAAATTTGACATTCAGACACAAGAAGCAAGAGAAGCTTGAGAAGGTAAACAGGGAAAAGAAATCATAAGGAACTGGGGCAGCTAGGTGGTGCAGTGAATAAAGCACTGGTCCTGGAGTCAGAAGGACCTGAGTTAAAATCCTACCTGGACATTTGACACACTTGCTAGCCGTGTGACCTTGGGCAAGTCACTTAACCTCAATTGCCCTGCCTTCCACCCAAAAAGCAAAACAAAACAAAACAAAACAAAAAACTACTATGTGAAAAAAAGAAAATAAAAAAAAAAGAAATCATAAGAACTTATCAAAATTGAACTATTTACATTACTACATGGAAAAATGATAATTGTAACTGCTGAAACTTTTCTCTATGAAAATAGTTGAAGAATGGTATATGGGCATATGAATACATATGTGAAATACATATGTGTGTATATATGAATACATATATGAAATACATATGTGTGTATATATGTTTACAGGTGTACATAGATAGAGGCCACAGGTCAAATTTAATAGGAAGGGATGATACTTAAAAGGTGAAATTAAGAAGTGAGAGAGGAATATAATGAGAGGAGATGGGGAGAGACAGCATGGGGTAAACTCTCTCATATAGAAGAGGCAAGGGGAAATGGTTACAATGGAGGGAAGAAAAGGAAGGCAAAAAGGCAAAACCTTATTCTCATTGAATTTAGCTCAGGGAGAGAATGACATTCATACTAAACAGGATATCTCACCCTATAGGAGAGTAGGGGAGAAGGGGATGAGAGGAGGGGATGATGGAGGGGAGGACAGGCTGGGGGGAGGGAAGTTGGAAGCCCCCACTTTTGAGGGGGGACAGGATCACAGTAGAGAATAGATCGGGTGGGAGGTAGGATGGGAGGAAGGAAATATAGTAAGTCTTTTACAACATATCTACTATGGTAATGTTTTGCATAGCTACACATGTACATCATATACTGAATTGCTTATCTTTCCAGTAAGGGTGGGTGACAAGGGAGGAAGGGAATGAATCTGGAATTTGAAGTTTTAAAATCAAATGTTTAAAAATATATAAATACTTTTTAAAATACTATTTTACATATAATTGGGAAATAACATATACAGGCATTGGGGCATAGAGATTCACTGTGCCCTACTGGAAAAGTTGAAGAGGGTATGGGAGAAGATACGGGAGAGAGCAGATTGGAGGAGGGGATATCCTGTGGGACTGCTATTCTGGGGTGGTAGGTAGGGGAAAAAAGGGGAAAAAATTGTAACTCAAAATCTGTCGGAAATGAATGATGTAAACCAGAAGTTAATAAAGCATTTGGGAAAAAAGGCAGCAACATGAATTCTCTTAGATGAGCTGGAGCAAAAGAAGATCAAAGAACAGATAGAGTACCTTCTTATGGTAGATGGAAAGATAATAACAGATGATGGAGAAAAGATAGAACTACTCAACTATTATTTTGTTTCTATTTTTTTTTTCTTTCAGGAACATGATGTTCAGATTGGGAAGAATAATCAAAATAGTTAACACTGAGTTGGCACCCAAGGTAAGTAAGAAGTTGGCAAAAACAGTGGGTATCAGAAAATTACATCCCAGGGTTCTGAGTTTACAAATGTGATTATTGATCTGTCTCAGTAATTATTGAAAGATCATTGATAACAGGACATGTACCACAGGCCTAGAGAGAGGTAAATGTGGTTGTGATTTGCAGAGGAGATTGGACAAAGTATAGGCCAGTGAGCTGGAGTTTTACCTTTGGCAAAATTCTAGAATCTCTTAAAGGGATTGTTTGTGAACTCTTAAAAAAGAGAAAAGCCATAATCACTGAAAATATGCAAAGGACTATTGAAGTAAATGGTAAATGGCCCTTATTTCTTTCTGTGATTGATGTTTCATCAAGGCATTTGACCAAGTCTCTCATGATATGATATGGACAATTTAGAGAAAGGTAGGCTGGATGGTAATAAAGTTAGGCGGACTGAATATTTCTTGAATGATAAGCTAAAAGATAAAGACTAATGTATTATGCCGATAACGAGAGAAATCTCTAGTGGAATGCCTCAGGGCTCTGGTTTTTCCATGTTCCGTCCAAGATATTAACTAATATCATGATTGAAAGTATAGAAGGACCAATTATGAGATTTGTAGATATCATGAAGCTTGGAAGAAGAGATAACATGATGTCAGAAATGGAACAATAAAAGATTTCATCACATTGAAGTTCTTTGCTGCATAGTGCCTGGCATCTATATTAAGCACACGTATATTTATTTATTTTGGGGGGGAGGGGGGAAGGCAGGGCAATTTCAGTTAAGAGACTTGCCCAAGGTCACACAACTAGTAAGTGTTAAGTGTCTGAGTCTAGATTTGAACTCACGTCTTCCTGACTCCAGGGCCAGTACTCTATTCACTGTGCTACCTAGCTGCCTCCACACGTTTATTTTTGAGTGACAGGTTAGAAAATACAATTGTTAGCATACAAGATAGGTTACATGTTCTCATCACAGTTCATGTTTATATATTGTTCTAAAGTTTACAAGAGTCCTTCAAATATATAATTTTCCTATTGGTTATCACAACAGTTGTGTGGTGGGTGCAATTATTATTCCCATTTTCCAAATGAGGAAACAGGTTAAGGGAGGTAGATGACATGCCCAGATCATACAGCTAGTGTCAACAGTGGGAACTGAACCCACATAATCCTGAGTCCAAGTCTAATGCTCTGTGAACTACTACCAAGAAAAAATAATTTGCATTTAGAGACAAATATGCCATCAGTGTGACATGGAAGTGAAGAGGGGGAGAAGAGTATTCTAGGCACTGCTAGTAATAAGGAGATAGTTATATTAGGTCCTTGTAAGATCACATTTTGAATATTGTATTTAGTCCCGAGCACTGAATTTTGGGAATTAAGAAACTGGAGCATGTACAAAGGAAGGCAGACTGGATAAAGAGGAAGAAAGATAGCATGTATTATGAGGATTGGTTGAAGGGAATAGGTATGTTTTCCCTGGAGAAGTGAAGATTTAGAGGTAGAATTTAGTTTTCTTCAGGTATTTAAGGCCTAATATGAGGAAAAGAGATTATTTTTATTTATTTTGCTTAACCTCAGAGGTCAGAATTAGGACTACTGTGTGGAAATTAATTAATGAACAGATTTTGCTTCATATGGAAAGGAAAACTTTTTAACCATTAGCTAGTAAATAAAGCACTAGAATCAGGAAGACTTGAGTTCAAATGTGGCCTTCAGCTTACTAGCTGTGTAACCCTGGGCTATTCAATTAAACACTGCATGCTTTACTTTTCCCATCTGTAGAATGAAGATAATAATAGCACCTCCCTCCCGAGTAAATGTTGTGAGAATCAAATGAGATATTTGTAAATTACTTTGCAAATCTTAAAGTACCACATAAAATACTTCTACTTCTACTACTACTACTACTACTACTACTACTACTACTACTACTACTACTACTACTACTACTACTACTACTATGTTCATAGTTCACAGGATCATTGGTCAAGAATTTGAAGAAATCTTAGATACATTTAGGCACCTCCTTCAAATTACAGAAGAGGAATCTTGGGTTAGGTAGGTAGGTAAGTGACTTGCCTAATGTCACAGAGTTAAATGTCAGAGGTGCTTGGAGGTTTTCAAGTGCATATGGGAACTCTACTTTTTAGAATGTTGTAAAGGATTTCTCTTAAGCTACTAGTGGGATTTACCTACCTTTTAAATAACTTCCAACTCTGGGATTTTGTGGAATCAAGAAGGTCATGATTTTTTTTTCCATTTCTTTGATATCTTTCCCTTTGTTAGGGCCCTAACAAAGCCATTCTTCAATGCCTTCCCATCTACATTGCCTTTAGCATGGGTCATCTTTATAAATACTTTAATATGGACTAATTGCTTTCTCTATCTTTGTTCTATTTGGTTCCATGTCTACTTCCTCTGAATTTTGAATATAAGTATAGCTAAAACAGCAACAGCAACAAAAGCAACAACAATAATACCATCTCTATTTGAATTGCTTTCTGTGCCTCCACTATTTTGATAGTCTCCATTTCAGAGAGAATGTTGAAAAATGAATTTCACTCTTTTACATTGACCTTTGGTAATGCATCTCTTCTTCTTCACCAGAGAGAGCCTTGTTTAATCACATAGCCTTCACAAATTCTGGTTTGCACAAGTCATCTGACTTGTACAAATAAAACAAGGCAGAAAAGGCATGTTGAGCATGGGTGACAAGAAGTCCACTGTTTGTCTGAAATGTGGAGTGCATGAATAAGAGTAATGTTAAATAAGGCTAAAGAGGTTGAGTGGAATACATTCAAGGACTTTAAAGTCTCAGATTAAATAGTTTATATTTCCTATTAAAAGTAATAAGAAGCCACTGAAGGGTTTTCTTTTTTCCTTAAGCCAGAGAAACAATATGGTCAAAGCCACAATTTAGAAAAATTAGTTCGAACAGGTAGGACCTAGAAGTAGAGAAATTTATTAGGAGCCAATTACAGTAGTATAGATGAGAGGTGATGGTGACATGAACTATGGTGGTGGGCTAAATTAGGACCATTGACTGCAATGATTGAAATTAGGGCTCTTTGTGTAAATTCAGAGTTTTAAAATGAAGAGATGATCCATTTCTCCCTGTTACCATTCTGGTTAATATACTGGCAAGTATTTCATCCTGTTACATAAGAAATGAAACTTCTATTTCACAATAGAGATGCATTTTTCCTTTTTAATTTTCTTTTATGATATAGTGATTAGAGGGCTATTCTCATAGTCAGGAAAATCTGCATCTAAATCTGGCTTCTGACATAGATTGGTTATGTGACCCTAGTCACCTCTTACTTCCACAGCCTACTGTGAGCCCCCTAAATAGCATGGTGAATGGTATGTTGGCCATGAAGTTGGAAAGACCAGATACTTACTGTGTGAACCATAGCTACTCAATTAACCTCTTTGTGCTTCATTTTCTTACTCTGTAAAATAAGAGATTTGACTCAATGGCCTTTAAAGTCTTTTGTAGTATTAAATGTATAATTCTATAATTCCACCTACAAATGAGTTATTATGTAGTATTCCCACATTTGCTCTAGAGAAGAGAAAAGGAAAACGATCACACAAAAGATATACAGACATACACACCTGCATACATACATAGTATGTACACACATAAACATATATTCTCTATAACTACATATTTTTATAGCACTTGGGGTTGTGTGTTTGCTATTTATGTTCACAGGTGCTATGGAATTACTTGGTTCCCAATGGACAATTTCCTGTGAAGTTACAGTATAATTTGCAAAACAGAGGAGAAAAAGCACTAAGTAAAAAATTGTAGCTCTTTTCCTGACTACCTCTGAGTAAGATGGACAAAATACTTTAAGCCTCTAAATGCAGATATTTGTCCTGGATGTGTCTTCTGACCTTGTGTCCATTCTCTCCTGCTCTCAGACTAAAAAGTATCAGAAATAGAATGACCTTGTGAAATTTGAAAAAGTCAGAAGAGTAGAAGTCTATTGATAGGAGTACTTGTAAGAGATTCCTTAGCTGGCATAGCTGAGTTAAGTGGGAGGCCACCATAGCCCCAAGGAATGACCTTTGTAGCAAGGCAAGCAGAAGTGACATATCCTGTAACAAGGAGCCCAGCATCTGTGCTACATTTGAAAGTGAACCTGCTGGGGTGAAGGCTTAGTAGTAACCATTTACAGTTTGAGCTCCAAGGATCTAAGGTAGTAGAGGGAAGACTGTGCCACTGCTTTAGGGATATGTTTTTGTACTTTAGTTCTTGCTAGGCAGCTTGGTGACTGTCTTCAAGTAGAGAAAGATAGATATAGAGGTAGATAAGTAGATAGATATAGATATATACATATATATGTGCATGTATATATACATATTTGTACACACAATATAAATGTATATAATATAGATATATATGGGCAGCTGGGTTGCATTATGGATGGAATCCTGGTCCTGAAGTCAGGAGTACCTGAGTTCAAATCCAGCTTCAGACACTTATAAGCTATGTGACCCTGGGCAAGTCACTTACTCCTGTTTGCTTCAGTTTCCTCATCTGTAAAATGATCCAGAGATGGAAATGGCAAACCACACCAGTATCTTTGCCAAGAATATCCTAAGTGAGGTCACAAAGAATTGTACATGACTGAAAAGACAGAACAACAGATACACACATACAAACATACATATGTATAAAGATACATAGACAGAGCACTGGGCCTGGAACCAGAAAGTACTGAGTTCATATCCAGTCTCAAGGATTCTATCTTCACTTGCAGTTGAGGAAACTAAATTTCAGTCAGGATGATTGACTTAGTTAAGTTAAAAAAAATCAGTGGAAAGGAGGGAAAATGTTACAATAATGATAAAAAGAAAGAAATGCATATAATAAGGCATGGTTGAATACAAGGTGGGATACCTCATTTAATTTCTTTTGCTTACAGATTCTCTTAACTGTACAAACTGAAGGCATTTAGTGACCTTTTTCTACAGATAAAAGTAAAATATAGCTTAATGATAGCCTGCTCACCCACAGAAATTGGGCGACTTGAGCTCATTATCAATTCAACTTGCCTTTTATTTCATTTATAAAATTTACTGAAAGAGGCTAATCATTTATTTTGGGTACAGCTGAACATCTTTATGCTTGTCTTGATTTATCCCAGTTTTATTTTTTTTTCTTCTCACGAAGAAATAATATCTTGAATTTGGACTAGACCTTTCTCTATAAAATGCCTCATTACATGAAGGATGAGATAAAACCAAGACAAAATAACAAAATTAGGAACAACCAGACTAATAAAACAAGCTCATCAAAACTACCATGGCAAAAGCACATATAATTCTAGCCTACATATTTTTTAGTCTCAGTAGAGGGAAATCACTTAAATTCTTTTTTTTAAACAAACATTTGTTATATTTATATTATATTATATCACTGTACTAGGTGATAAGGATACAAATACAGAAATGAAACAGTCCTGAACCCTAAGGAGATTACATTCTATTGGGTTAAGGGTAGAGAGGTGAAGTACAACATATTCAAAAAGGAGTATAATATGAGAAAAATTGAGGTGGAAGAAATAACTTCCTAGGGAACCAGGAAAGACCTCATAGAGGAGAGTACCTCTAACCTGAATCTTGAAAAAAGGTAAGAATTCAGAGAGGTGAAAATGAGGTGATATGCTTTTCCAGGAACTTATAGAAATGCATGGAGGTAGAAATAATAGCAAGGATGAGGAATAATTAGTAGTCCAATTTTGTGAGAACATAGAGTTTGTGTAGTAGCATAGTATGAAATAAGTCTGGAAAGGTAGGTGAGAACCTGATTCTGAAGGGGTCTTAAGTGACAGGATAAGGAATTTGTACTTGATGTGATAAACATTAGGGAAGAACTGAAGATGTTTGTTATGTGAGTGATATGAACTGACTTGCCACTTAGGAAAATGATTTTGGTATCTGTACAAAGTATGGATTGGAGAAGTAACAGGAAATGAAGGCTTGAACCAGGGTGATGGTTGTGTGAGTACAGAGAAGGGTATGGATGTGAAAGATGTGATGTAGAATTGATGAGATTGACAATTGGACATGAGAGGGAAAATGGAAGGAAAGTATCAAGGATGATTCTAAGGTTAAGAAGTTGGGTGACTGGGAGGGTCTTAGTGTCCTTAATTTATCCCTATCTCATTGAGAAGGAAGTTTGGATGAAGACTTGAAGACTTGCCTTTTATTTCATTTATAAAATTTACTGAAAGAGGCTAATCATTTATGCTGGGTGCAGCTGAACCTCTTTATGCTTGTCTTGATTTATCCCAGTTTTATTTTTTTTTCTCAAGAAGAAATAATATCTTGAATTTGGACTAGACCTTTCTCTACACAATGCAAAATTTAAGAGGGAACATAATGAGTTTTCTTGTGGAAATATTGATGCTTATGGAAGATTCAGGAGGAGATGTCCAGTAGAGGGTCACTGATAGGTGGCTCAAAGTCAGGAAAGAGATTAGATTTCTCTGTGTGTATGTGTATATACATACATACATATATAATACATGTACACACACATATATATGTATATATACATGCATATATATTTCATTCACTTAAAGATGATAACTGAATCTACAAACTTAGATGAGATTTTTTTTTTTTGCTTTTTGGAGGGCAATTGGTGTTAAGTAACTTGCCCAAGGTCATACCCCCTAGGTTTTCGTTTGTGTGTGTTAAGTGTCTGAGGCTGTAACTGAGCTCAGGTCCTTCTGACTCCAGGGCCAGCACTCTACTCACTGCACCACTTAGCCACCCCTAGATGAGATTTCTAAGAGAAGTGGTATGAAAAAAGAAGAAAAGAAAACTTGTGAAGTACCAAGCTTTGAGGGCAGGAGATCAATGATGATGTAGCAAAGGAAAATGAAAAGGTGTCTATTTTGGAAAATTGGATAAGAGTGGATAGAACAAAAATGAAGAGAAAAATGTTTTAGAAACCAAGGAAGAAGATTGTGTCTAGAAGGAAAGGAGTGGCCATCAGTATCAAAAGCTACAAAGAAAGAGCCACTGAATTTAATAATTAAGAGATCATAGGAGACCTTGGACAAAGTTTCATCTCCCCCCTTTTTTAGAAATAATAGTCTTGCAAGTCATGTAGTATTATAGATGTAATGCCCATTCTCTGAAACTGCCTTTCTAAACTGCTTCAAGGAGTAATGGGGGCTTTGGGTGGATGGAGCAAGAAAGGAAGCCCCATGACACAGCAACAGAAGGTAGTAAAGTTAAGGTCAAAGGGAAAGGAACACAATTAAATGCAGCAATGATGTTCCTTCACCCTGCTGAATCTACTGTTTGATCAGTTACCTGTGGTCAGATGAGGCCAAAGTTCCCTTCAGAAATAAAATAACTCAACAACCTTTCTGAGTACCATTTCACACAGGATATTATCTTTCACACTCTAGGTAAGATCTTCATCAAGGTAAGATTCTGACTCCAGATTTCCTGTATCTGGACCAATGACCTTATTGGAAGTATAATTCAAACCTCCACTGGGAATTGTACTTGGTCAGCTCCAGGAAATATTTAAACTATATATGTACCAGAACTCCTGGGTCCAGGTTGATCTTATGTCTGAGGGAATCAGAGTGTTTAGGAGAATGGTGAGGTCACGACAGTTCAGTAGAGGTTTTTTTTTTTTAACTTGTAAAATATTTAATTAGTACTTTTTAATATTTATATAATTATTACTTCCTACTGACTCAATTCCAGGAGATTATCTCCCTCTTGCAACAAATAAATATGTGCCACTTTTCTTTCATTAGTATGTCATGAATATGAATCAAGATATTGTTTGGAAATATTTGCTTTGTCCTAAATTTCTAGTTTTCCATCTCTATGCCAAGGGGTGGAAGCATATTTATAGAGCCAATGCAATATTCACAGCACCTATGGTGACTGGAAATATGCCAGCATAGTTCTCAATCACAAAATATAACAGACTCTCCATAACGAAGACAGAAACAAAACATTTATTCAGACATCAGAAAACTGAATTCCAAAGCCAGAAAGCCAAATCCATCATAGTAGCAAAGAAGTTAATAAACCATAAAACCACAGAGAGCCACACCATCCTTCAGTCTTCCCACAAACCAACACTTACAAGCCTAGCTGTCTGCTTGCCTGAAGTCCTCTATCTCCCACTGTCTAGCTGCTCTGACTCCCAGCTTCCTGTGGGTTCTGCTCCACCCTTCAGTAAGCTCCACTCACCATAGGTTCCATGTGATTATATTCAACCTATTGGGGGCAGGGAAGATCTCCAAAGGCAGAGAAGATCTTAAAAAGCAAGGAAGATCTTAAAATTCCCATTACCTTTATAATATTTCACCATCAGTTTTGAGGAGACAGTTAATCATTGCACTGATCAGAGTTCTGAAGTCTTCCAGTGTTTCTTTCCTTCACATCACTGCAGTCATCACTTAAATTGTTCACCTGGTTCTACTCACTATTCTCCACATCAGCTCAGATGTACATTCCAAGCTTCTCATTTTATATTTACCATTTCTTGTGGCTCATTAATATTCCCTTATATTCACATATCATAAGTTTTTCAGCCATTCTTAAATGATGAGTAATCACTTTGTTTCTAATTCTTTGCTGCTACAAGAAGTTCAGCACAATATTCTTTGTCTATACCAACGATTCTTTGGGCATTACCATGCCTGTCTTCCCATAGGGCCCCACCCCCAACATTTACCAGTTTTTACTTTGCCAATTTGATGTGTGAGAGGAAAAAATACAGAATTGTTCTTATTTCCATATCTCTTATTGTTATTGATTTGGAGTGTTTTGTCATATGGTTATCAATAGCCTGAATTTCTTCTTTGAAAATTGCTTATTTATATTCTTTAACCAGTTTGTGTGTATATATATATTTATAATTATATGTGGTCTTCTTATTTTTCTGTAATATTTATTTAGTTATTGCTTTTTGTAGGAAACTTTCAGAAGTCTCATGGGCTTCGCCAATGAAATGTTCCCCTCCTATATATTATTGTCTGAAAGGCTACAGGGCAGAAAGCAAGAGTATGTATTATGAAGGGAATGTTTTGGGGTCCCTTGACCTCACTCCCCTGTCCTATACAGTTACCTTCAAAGGTTACAGGGCAGATAAGTAAGAGGGCATGTAATCCTTTTTGTTTTATGCCTCTGGATCTGGTCCTAGAATAATACCTAACCTTAACCAAGGGTAAAGAGTAAACAGGATTAAGGGTGGCTCCTTCTACATTATCTGCATTCCTTTGATGTAGGATCTTTCTACATTGTCTACATTCTTTTGGGGTGTCTACATTTTCTTGGGGGGCATAAAAACTCTGTGAGCTCCTTGCATCTTTGCCTCTGTATTAAATGGTCCTGTAATAAACAGACTATTGATTACAACCCTGCCTCTTATTCTCACCACTTGCTAGCCCACCAACTGTGATGGCCGCAGTAGCTTCTAAACTAAAAGCAAAAATACCACATTGTATTCTAGCATGAGTGCATGTTTCCACGGGGAATCAATTCCATTACACCAAGGTCTAAGTAGAGTTTATTGAAATATAAAAAGGTCAAAAGAAGCTGCAGTTATATAGCACATGGAGCTTTAGGGCTAAGTTTTTAGTGGTCAGCTCTGTAAATCCACACATCCTTAGATGATGAGTGGTCCTAACTCATGGAGAAATGTGTGACTGAGACACAGAAGGTCTTTGCAATAGCATTAGAAGAATGTCACCTACTCAGCCTTTCTGTCCTGACAGGGAATATTTTAAACTACCAAAATGAACATGGGATGGCAGATAAATGGCTGTGGGGTCACCTGGTAACTAGAAAAATGACCAATGTAGAGCTATTTGATTGTTTCAGAATTAACATAAGTTCCAGCAGGACTAGAAATTACTCCTAGTCAAAATGGAAATAATCTCTCTGATGAATTTGATATCTATGTGGAGAGATTGTGGGATGTGAATTGATTGTCTTCTTAATTCAATCATTCACAAATGCTTGTTAGATGTATGCTTTATGCAACGAACTGTTAGGTGATATCCATTTGCCTAACTTCTTTGAGAAGTACTGTGGGTAATTAAAATGCAAAATTAAAAACTTCTTCCAATTTATATAGGTAGAATATTTCTTGATGAGTATTCTAAGATTCATAAATTTTATTAGTATTGGTGCCAACATTTCCCAATCAACTTGAATCTCTGCAATGATTATAGAAGCCAAAGAAAATATATGAAACAAAAATATTTGCTTTGTGTGCAATTATTTGAGAACATATTTAATTCTTAAATTGAGACCAATCTGCATTCTGGAAAGAGATTGACCAGGGCTGATCCTAAAAGGAGGGTTACCTTACTATTCATATACACTATACTTTTTTATTCCCATTTATACCTTCAAGTATCATGTTTGGGTTTAAACAAACCTTCAACTCATCTTTTGGCTTCTCCATTTATTTTTCCTGTCCTTTACATAGTAATTTTTGTTTAATTTTAAATTATTAAGTATTTCCAATCCCTACATGTAAAGACAAACCCTTTTAAGTGTTACTTATCTTTGCATACAGATAGAAGTAAGTTTAATTTGTCCCACTGTTCCCTTGTTTTAAAGAGAATTCACTCTGCCCTTAAATATGTTGTAGCATTTACACAGTGCTGGAAATATTATGCACAGGTTCCTGATATGATGGGATGTTTAATTTATGTGAATGGATATGCATTTCACAAACAGAAGCAGTTTTTATTTGGAGGAAAGTAGGGATCTGTTTAAAGAAAGCTAGATGGAAAGTTCATCAGCCAAACTATGTTTTCAAAATACATGCCCAAAAGATGGAAATGAAAGCAGGTGATAGAGGGTAAATGCAAAAGCTTGTCAGAATAGTGTAAAGAGGTCTAAGACATTTGAAAATTATGAAGAGTTGGTGAGAAGACTAAAGAAAATCTCTTTTTTTAAAAAAGATAAAAGAGAAAACGAGGAAGATCAAAGAATGAATGCGACCCATGTTTGAGATTGATGGTTTTTAAAAACAGATGTTTTCAAGTAAGAAGTATTAAATTCTTACTCATATTTTCCCTGTTTGGGGAATAATCTTTATATGAGAAGGCAAGCAGAGAAGTAACTAATAGGGAGCTTAAACCTAAGTAAGGTGATAGCAGAATTACCATCAACCCTTGATGAATTCAAATCATTTTGACTAGATGAACAGAATCAGCAGATATGATAGGTAAACATTGTCAATGATTGCTAAAATATTTTTTTTCAAATTTGTGTGTTCATGAAATTTTTATAGCTTTCCTAGAACACACAGATGTCTTGTCCTGGTTCTGCTCTCTGTTCCTACATGCAGCATGGAGTAATGGATAGAGGGATTGGCTTGGAATCAGTAATACCAGACTTCAAATCCTAACTAAGATACTAGCTATGTGATCATAAGTCACTGTCCATGTATTAGTTTACTTATCTGTAATATTAGGAGATTGGACTCAATGGCAATTTAGTTCCTTCAAGTTAAAAGTCTGTATCTCAGGTTTCTATGCCTCTGATCCTTGTTGTTGGGGCCACATCAAACAATTAATCAACATTTAATCAATAAATATTTATTAAGCATCTACTCTTTGCCAGATGCTGTGCTAAGTTCAGAGGATACAAAAAGAGGAAAAAGAGAGTCTCTGACTAATGCATTGTTAGTAGAGTTGAGAACTGGTCCAACCATTCTTGAGAACAATTTGGAACTATTTCCAAAGGGCTATAAAACTGTGAAGTACCTTTGATCTAGCAGTACTACTACTATGTCTATATTCTAAAGATATCAAAGAAATGATAAAAGGTCCTATTTGTGCAAAAATATTTAGAGCAGCTCTTTTTGTAGTGGCAAAGAATTAGAAATTGAGGGGATGCCCACCAACTAGAGAGTGACTAAGCAAGTTATGATATATGATTGTGATGAAATACTATTGTTCTATAAGAATTGAGGAGGGGGATGTTTTCAGATAAATCTGGAAAGACTTACATGAACTGATGCAAAGTGGAGAATAGAATAGAATAAAATAGAACCAGGAGAACATTGTATTCAATAACAGCAATATTGTAACAATGTCCAAATGTGAAAGACTTAGCTTCTTTGATCAAGATAATGATCCAAGGCCATTCCAAAGATTTCATGATGAAAACATGCTATCCACCCTCAGAGAGAGAACTGATTAACTCTGAGAGCAGATTGAAAGATACTTTTTTCCCATTTTTTGAGGGTTTTTGTGCATGTGTTTTCTTTTACAACATGGTTAATATGGAAATATGTATTGCATGACTCCACATTGTGCTGCTTGCTTTCTCAATGTGTGGGTGAGGGGCAGGAGAGAGGGGGAGAATTTGGAACTCAAAATTTCAAAAAAAGTTAAAAAATTTTTTACATGCAATTGGGAATTATATAATGAAATAAGTATATGTTATATATATGTATATATATATATATATCTATATGTATATCTATATCTATCTCTATGATTCTATATCTATCTATCTATTTATCTATCTATAGAGAGAGTCTCTGCACCCAAGGAACTTATAAGCTAATATGGGAGTCAACATATATACCCACAAAACAAGCTATATGCAGGATAAATGGATAATAATTAGCAGAAGGAAGACACTGGAATTCAGTGGGGTGGTAGATAGTTTCTCTTAAAAGGTTGGATTTTTGTTAGGACTTAAAGGAAGCCAGGAAGGTCAGTAGTTGGAACAGAGGAGGGAGAAATATTCCAGGGCATGGGGAACAGCCAGAGAAAATGATTGGAGCCCAGAGACAGAGTGTTTTGTTCATGGAACTGTCAGGAGGCCCAGTGTCACAGGACTGCAGAGTATGTGTTGGGGAGTAAGGTATAAAAAGACTGAAAAGGTAGGAGGGGGTAGGTTATTAGGGCTTTCAATGTCAACTAGTGCATTTTGTATTAAATCTGAGAGGCAGTAGAAAGCCAGTGGAATTGACTGAGTAGGGGGTGACACAATCAGATATGTCCTTTAGGAAAAATCACTTTAGTGGCTGAATGGAAGATCAGTTGTAGTGGAGAGTGATTTGAGGCAGGCAGACCACCCAGGAGGCTATTGCAATAATTCAGGAATGAGGTAATGAGAATCTATACTATATTGGTGGAAATAGCAGAAGACAGTAGACATTTATGAGAGATATTGAAAAGCTGAAACTGACAGACCTTGGCAACAGATTGGATATAAGATATAGTGAGAAATCCAAGATGATACCTAGGTTGTTGCCTGAGAGACTGGGAGGATGGTGTTGTCCTTTATAGTAGTAGAAAAGGTAGGACAGTGGAAGGATTTAGGGGGAAAGGTAATGAATTCCATTTTGAACATACTGAGTTTAAGATGTCTATTGGACATTCAGTTAGAGATCTATGAAAAGCAATTGGAGATGTGATATTGGAGAGTAGCTGGGGGATTAGGGAAGAATAGGTAGATCTGAGAATCATGAGCACAGAGATGGTCATTAAATCCATGGGATCTGGTGGTATCACAAACTGAAGTAATATAATGGGAAAAGAAAGGAGGACCCAGGGCAGAACCCTGAGGTACATGTACAGAAAGTGGGCATGATCTAGAAGTGCATCCAGCAAAGGCAACAGAGAAGCAGTCAGGTAAGAGAAGAACTAGGAGAGAATGGGGTCCCAAAAACCTAGAAAGAAGAGAGTCTCTGGGAGGAGAGCATGATCAACAGTGTCAAAAATGACAGGGGGGTTACTGAGAAGAAGGATTGAGCAAACTTCATTGGATTTGACAACCAAGAAATCATTAGGAACTTTGGGGAGAACAGTTTTGGTGAAAGGATAAAGTATTATAAGCCAGATTATAAGTAGTTAAGGAGAGAGAGGAGAGAAAGTGAACACACCAATCGTAGATAGTCTTTATGAGAAGTTTATCTGCAAAGGGCAGAAGAGATATAGGGTGATAGAAGGAATGGAAGGATCAAGTAGTTTTTTTTTTTCAGAATGAGTCACATAGGCATGGTTGTAGGCAGTAAAAATGATCCAGTAGAGAGGGACAAATTGAAAATAAGCAAAAGAGTGGGGATGACAAAGGGGGCACTATGTTGGAGGAAATGGGGTGGAGTGGAAATGCTTGAACAAGTAGAGGAGTTAGCCTTGGTAAGGAGGAAGGCCACTTCATCATGTGAGACAGGGGCACAAGAAGAGAAAGTCATTAAAGACATCTGAGTGGTAGGCAATGAGGAAGAGGGTGAAGGGAGGAGTTCATAGCAAATGGCTTCAATTTTTTTTCTGTAAAATGTGAGTCAAGTTTCTCAGTGGAGAGAGTAGGAGCAAGGAGAGATATGGGTGGTTTGAAAGAATTGCTATGGGGAGTGGGATAGTGAGTTGATAAGGGTGGTATACTAGAATTGCCTAGTGGCAGTGAAGGCCCTGTTGAGGTTATGTAACATAAATTTGTAGTGGACTCAGATCGATCAGTGTGATTTTCCTTTACCTACGTGTGTAGCATTGAAGGTAGTGAATGGTAGGCATGATACAAGGTTGGGTTTTAGCCGAGTATAATTGGTGTTCTGATAAGGTTTTAGATGATCATCTATAGGAGGTCAGAGTCACTGGAATTTGAAGGGTATGACCAATAGTGAGAATGTACATCATTGAGTGGAAGGCATCACTCTAGGAACCTCAAAGGACAGGCACAGGAGAACATGGTAGACCTAAAGACAAAGGAAGTTCTCCACATCCTAGCTGGGACAGTATGTTCAAAATGGAATTCATTATCTTTCCTCCTAAATTCTTCCACTGTCCTACCTCTTCTATTCCACTGGACTGGCAGCAGGAGGTGGAAGATATTTTTGCCTAGCACAGATGGAAGTAGTTGTTTGGGGCAGAAGAATGACACCCAGCCTAGTATCTTGCAGTTTTTCCTTAGGGAATACACTGCACCCAACAAGAGATGGAAGGCACAACTCCAACTTTTGGTCTGAGGCCTTGTAACCTGAGTATCCTGGCTATGAGGCAATACTTAACTCATTTCATGTAGGTTTCTGAGAAAGAAGTGCATAAAAGGCTCAAATCATTAGTTCACAGGTGAAGGACTTAGACTGCTGATTTTCCTCTGACTTTGACATTCTAAATTTTCAGGAATTGAATTGCTGCTTTGTTTTCTTGACTATGTGACCCTACACCACTGTTAGATTCAAACTGAGATTCCAGCCATCCTGAGAACTACATTGGCCTGCTCTTGTTCATCCCCACCCTGATGATATGCTGAGTGCTTTGTCATTTGTATCCCCATTAATTGATTACTACTTGTACCTTCATCAATCAAGTCCTAACTCTATTTGGATAGTTGCACTGGTTCATGGATTTAATCTGGACCTTTATTAAATATGATTCCCCCCCCCCCAGCCAGAGAATAATTAGGCTTCAGGTTAGGACTTATCTTTAAATGTTGGCCTTTATTTCAGAAGGTCAACCATGATAAACCTTCTCCCATATTCTGACATTGGTCTTTGCCCAATGATACTACCTGAACTTCTAGTCCAGGCCTACCTTGGTCTGGACGGTCCTGTCACCTTACAAAGTCTACTTTATGACACTGGTCAAAGAAAAGGAAAGAAGAGGAAAAAAAGATGATTTTGAAGTAGTATCTAAGATAATCAACAAATTGAGGGTTTTATCCTGCTGCAATTTGGAAAAGAAAGTTGGGAAGAATATCTAAAACCTACCGTATAATCTTTATTACTTTTTGCTTCAGTGACTGTGTAAGCAGGTTTTGGAAACGCCCATCATAGAAACAAACTAGGAACTAAAAAGTTAGGAAGGTGTTGAGGATATGTTGAAAGTTGAGTACTGTTGTGTGTTTTCTTATTTTAATGAAGAATTGGATTTATTGTCTTAGCTCTCAATGACTTCATGGAGGAGAATAGTGACACAGATAATCCAAAGGAGTGGTAACTATAAATCCAACAATTTATTTATATTTGGCTTCAATGTGCACTTTTTGTTCTTTTGTTTGGATGTGACAGTTCAGTGTTCTGAGAATGCAGAATGCTTCAAACAAAATTGTCTGATGAAGCCAGAGTATAAAGACCCCTCTTGAAGAATAGAATGTTGTGTACTTTCTCCATCCTTCCCTTCTTTAAAACTCCTAATGGTTCTCTACTCCATGCTGAATATGGAAAACAGCATCAACTCTCTGACTGTTGCAAAGTACCTCTCAGAGCAGAAGTCCTTAAGTGAGGGGTAGGAAAAGTTGAGGCATTTTTGTTCTTACTTGATGGTTAAAATGGCTCCTCCAGGATGGCAGAGTAGAAACAGTGCATCCAAGGCACTCTCCCCCCAGTTTACCTCCAAACTATGTAAAAGGGGACTCTGAACAACTTCTGGAGCCCCAGCACCCACAGAATGACACAGAGAAGCTAACCTCCTGCTGAGGACAGCCCAACAGCCCTGCAGGAAGGACCAGCGCAGCGCTCTGGGAACTGGCAGCGCAGCACACAGTGCGCGGGGAGCTGAGAACAGGTCCGCCTGAGTTGGTTTTAGCCCCAGGGCAGCTGGGCAGGCAGCCAGCTGGAGGGATCCCAGAACACCAGCAGCTGTGGCAATTCCAGAATTATCAACATAGACATGCCTAGGATAAAGTGAGAAGTTAGTGCCCTGTGGACTTTGAGACCAGTATTTGGGGAATGCATCGGCTTCCTCCCCTGGGGGCTAGAAGCCACTGAGGAGACATGCCATTTTGGAGTTTTCAGAGGCAGCTCCAGCTCCTGGCCTGCAAACTGTAAGGAGATCCAGCGATCAGTCTTGGGGGGTAATCACTCTTGCTTTAACCTCCCTGGATCTGGATTGTGATCTGGGGTGGAGGTCATGGGTGGGTTTCCAGCTTGCCAGAAACAGAAGTTGTCCTCCCACACATTTGGGATGAAAGTTCACCTGTCTGGCGGGCCAGCCATACTGTGGCAACAAGCCCAAAAGTCAAGTAATTAAGTGGCACCATACCAAGGCAAAGGAAACAAATTAAACAGAAAAATGCAACCTTAGACTCCTATTTTGGGGGCAAAGAGGATTGAAGCATAGAACAGGGGGAGGACTGTGAAGTCAGAAATCCTGCTCCAAAAGCCCCAAAGGAAAATATGAGCAGGTTACAGGCCATAGAGGGCCTTAAGAAGGACTTTAAAAATCAAATAAGAGAAGTGGAGGAAAAATTGGGAAGAGAAATGAGAAGGATGCAGGAAAAGTATGAAATGAGGGTCAACAGCCTGACTGAGGAAAACAACACCTTAAAAAATAGACTAACTCAAATGGCAAAGGAGGCCCAAAAGGGCAATGAGGAGAAGAATGCCTTAAAAAGTCGAATTTGCCAGATGGAAAAAGAATCTCAAAAGTTCACTGAGGAGATTCATTCCTTCAGAGTTAGACTGGAGCAAATGGAAGCTAATGACTTTATGAGAAATCAAGATGCTGTTAAGCAGATCCAAACAAATGAAAGATTAGAAGGCAATGTGAAATATCTCATGGGAAAAACCACTGACCTGGAAAATAGATCCAGGAGAGACAATTTAAAAATTATTGGACTACCTGAAAGCCATGATCAAAGAAAGAACCTAGAAATCACCCTTCAAGAAATTCTCAAGGAAAACTGCCCTGATGTTTTAGATCCAGAGGGCAAAATAGAGGTTGAAAGAATCCACAGATCACCTCCTGAAAAAGATCCCAAAAAGAAAACTTCCAGGAATATTATAGCCAGGTTCCAGAATCCCCAGATCAAGGAGAAAATACTACAAGCAGCCAGGAAGAAACAATTTCAATATTGTGGAAACACAATCAGAATAGCCCAGGACCTGGCAGCTTCTACAGTGAGGGATCGAAGGGCATGGAATACGATATTCCAGAGGGCAAAAGAGCTAGGAATGGACCCAAGGGTCACCTACCCAGCAAAATTGAGTATTTTGTTTCAGGGAAAAATATGGTCAATCAGTGGAATAGAGGACTTTCAAGCATTCTTGAGGAAAAAACCAGAGTTGAATAGAAAATTTGACATCCAGACACAAGAAGCAAGAGATGCCTGAGAAGGTAATCAGGGAAAAGAAATCAAAAGGAACTTATCAAAGTTGAGCTATTTACATTCCTATATGGAAAAACAATAACTGTGACTGATGAAATCTTTCTCAGTATGAAAATAATGGAAGAAGGGTGTATGGCCATATGAATACATATGTGAATGTGTGTACCTATGTTTATAGTTATATGTGGATAGAGGGCATAGGTTGAATTTGTTGGGAAGGGAGGATACTCAAGGGGTGAAATTATGAGATGAGAGAGGAAAGTGGCAAGAGGAGATGGGGAGAGACAGGGTAGGGTAAACAATCTCTTGTAGAAGAACCAAGGGGAAGTGCCTGCATGAGATGGGATGAATAGGAAGACAAAAAGGCAAAACCACATTCTCTTTGAATTTGGTTCAGGGAGAGAATGACATACATACTAAATGGAATATCTCAACCTACAGCAGAATAGGGGAAGGGGGATGAGAGTGGGGATGAGGGATGGGAGGGCATTCTTGGGGGGAGGGGAGGTTGGAAGTACCCACTATAGAAGAGGGACGGGATCAAGTAGGGAATGGACCAGGTGGGGGGTGGGATGGGTGGGAGGGAATTATAGGCAGCCTTGTACAATACTTTACTATGGTACAAAACTTTACTATGGTAAAGTTTTGCATAGCTAGACATGTACAACATATACTGAATTACTTATCTTCCTAGAGGGAATGGGTGACAAGGAAGGAAGGGAATGGTTCTGAAATTCGAGGTCTTAAAATTAAATGTTTCAAATATATATAAATTCTATTATTAATACTCTTTTGCTTGTAATGGGGAGATAATATGTGCAGGCATTGGGGCACAGAGATTCATCTTCCTCTAATGGAAAAGTCGAAGGGGGTATGGGAGAAGATATGGGAGAGAGCAGATTGGAGGAAGCGATATCTTGTGGGACTGCTATTCTGGGAGGGTGGGTAGGGGAAAAACGGGGGAAAAATTGTAACTCAAATCTGGTGGAAATGAATGATGTAAAACAGAAGTTTATAAAGCATTTGTTTAAAAAAATGGCTCCTCCATTTCTCAGACTCCCTTTGCTGCACCTTAAAGTGAATGCTTCCAAAGAGAAGTCATTTAGCATGTAGAAAATAGGCAGAGAGGAAAGCATAACTTTGCTTGATATAATTCCTTATATATTACATATATAATAACTATTTACCCTGTTCTAATACCATATGTTTGTATTTTTAGTTTATTTTAAATATGATTCATGTTAAATGCAGTCAACACTTTTATGTTTTAGAAACTGTATTTTCAGCTTTCTGTTCTAAGCTATCACTAGATAAAAACCCTTGTCTCCAGAGGTATTTGTTGGGTAGATAAATGAGAGAAAAGCAGACAGCTTTGGGTTTTCTCTTTTTTTCCTGTTTCTTTTATCCAGTTAAATTCAAGTTATTTATCTAACATGGTGAAAGGAGAGAAGAGTTAAAATAGCTCTTAAAAAACATTTTAAGGTTAGCCATTCTTCAGTTCTACAGCAATTCAGATAATAAGGTAAAAGGAAAGGAAAATTTATGACTAAGCACTATGCATGTGACCAATCTGTTATTGAAGTACTTTCAGTATTTAAGCTACTTTAGAATTTCTAAATGGTATATTCAGGAGTAAATTAGAAGAGACCTAGTGATCTGAAGAGTGAGGAGAAGAGTGGAACAAATGATGTGGCCTTCTACCCACTCATCCAGAAGTATTATGGGAATTTGTCGAATTTGCTTTATAGAGCTTATCTGTACCTCAACTTAGACCCACAGAAACTTAGCACATTTTAAAAAAGCATTTCAAAAGGGAAGAAACCTTAAACTTTTAGCAAATTTGTGGATTTTTCTTTCATTTTTCTTCTTCTTTTTTTGGATACTGAAGACTGCAGTTTTATGCACTTGCTTACAATTCAAAAAGCTTTGTGGGGGCAAAAATAAAATTTTCAGCTGAAATCACAGCCAATGAAAATGAGATTGACGAAACATGTCAATAATTATTTAACACCTCATTCCATGAGTATTAAAAGCACAACCAATAAATGCCCAAACATTGCTACATATTTGTTTACATTAAAATGAGTCATCAATATTTTTATTCCTGATGATAATGTTCTTATGTCAATGAATCTGTTTTTATTGCTTCAGGTCAATGAAATAAAACCTATTCAGTTTGTCATGTTTTTATGTTGCTATTCTCTAAAGAGACACATTAACTATCCTTGTTTAGAAGTTAATGTAAATACCATAAAAATGCTACTAATAAAATTAGAATTTTACATTTAAATTGCAAAGATAGGTTGCTAGCTAACCTGAACAGAAGAAATGTAATTGTAGGATTATTCAAAGTGGATTAGGGGATAAATAACTCTTCAAAGGAAGTAGTGACCTATCACTATAGAGAGGGAAGGAATGATACATTCTAAACTTGACATCCTATTTTCCTGTAAAAAGAGAAATGTTGAAGGTTTTACTGTTTGTTACAATACAAGGCCTTTCTGTGGTCCATGTATTTATATACTTTGCTAGGGAATGTGACAGCATCAGCTTTACTAGGTTTTGCTAGCTTAAGCGGAAGTCTATGCTTTTGACCTTGAATATGTCCTTAATTTTTAAGTATTCTTTGGGATTTTCTGTTTACCTTAGAGAACCAGGATGCTCTTAGCATTCAAGAGCTTCCCCAATATAGCCTCTATTAAACTCAGTGGTGTCTCCCATCATTCCCCTACACAAACTATTCATTCCAGCCAGATGGGGCTACTTATTTCCAAAAAATGTCATTTATATTTCTTCTTTTATGCCTTTCCTACTGCCATTTCCTCCAGCTGAAATTTTCTTTTCAGCTTTTCTGGGAGGAGATATTTAAGCTCTACCTTTAGAGGATTTAAAGATATTTTAAATCTTCCTCTGGTACCAATTGAAATCCTCCCAAGCCTCCCTTTCTTTGAGTTATAGCCCAAGTCCCACCTTCATGAGTCCTCCAACCCTCCCCATCTTCCCAGCACTCACCAATCACTCCTTCTTAACACCTAGAATCATATTGTTCTTACTGCTTAGTAGCACTTAATGCAAGGTACCCTGTATTCTTTATCTTTTTACTTATACTAATTAACTAGTAAGTCCATTGAGAGAATGGAAAGTACTTTATACCTCTGCTATAATGAGAAAACCCTGGATTTGGAATCAGAAGACTAGACTTCCTTTTGGGGAAGCTATCACAACTCCCACTCCCACTGATAAGTTGATTCCTCAAGGTATATCATCTCAGAAGAACAGGGTCAATTCCGAGGGATTGAAGGACATCTGTCTACTACTGTAGAGGGTATGTTTCAATCAATATAATTTAACCTGCCATACTTAATTAGCTCTTTATTTATTGTGTGTGAGGCTTTGAGCAAGTCACTTTAATTCTTGAGATTTCATTTCATCCATATAGTCCAAACCTTCATTTTATAGATCATCTGTATATTTTCATCTCCAGTTTCTTAGCTCTAATTTCTAAGAACTATGTATCTTTAGCACCTAGTATAGTTCCATGTACATACTAAAGTGATTGTCAAATGTTTGTACATAATGATTCTATTGATAATGTTCTTTCTTTTACTTTTTCCACTTTCTATAGTGATTGAGATAGAGACTGGACCTGGCATTTCAGTGGCATAGGGAACTCCCAGGCAAGAGAAAATCCCTCTAATGCAAGTTGGCAACTTATCGACAAGTTAAATTCTTTTTTTTAAATAGTATTTTATCTTCCCGATTACATGTCAAGACAAATTTTTTAGCATTCAGTTTTACAGGATTTTGAGTTCCAAATTTGTATCTCTCCCTTCCTCCCCTCTCCCCTTCTGAAAATGGTAGGCAATTAGATATAGGTTATACATGTGTTATCATTAAAATATATTTCCATATTAGTCACAGTTGTGAAAGAAGAAACAGAGTAAAAGGGAAAAATATAAAAAAGTATAAAGTAAGTGAAAAATATACTTTGATCTGCATTGAGTCTATCAGTTATTTATCTGGATCTGGATAACATTTTTTTTTTTTTATGTGTCCTTTGTACTTGTCTTAGATCACTGTGTTACTGATAAGAACTTAGTCATTCATAGTTGATCATCACACACTATTGCTGATATTGTGTAGAATGTTTTCCTGGTTCTTCTCATTTCATTTTGCATCAGTCTACACAAGTTTTTCCAGGATTTTTATGAAATCTGCTTGTTCATCATTTCTTATTACACAGTAATATTCCATTACTTTCATATACCATAGCTTGTTCAGTCATTCTCCAATTGATGGACATCCCCACAATTTCCAATATTTTGCCACCAAGAAAAGGGCTGCTATAAATATTTTTGCACATATGGGTCCATTTCCCTTCTTTATAATTTCTTTGGGATACAGACCTAGTAGTAGTATTGCTGGATAAAAGGGTATGCTCAGTTTGGTTGCCCTTAGGGCACAGTTCCAAATTGCTCTCCAGAATGATCAGATCAGTTCACAACTCCATCAACAATTCATTAGTGTCCCAATTTTCCAACATCCTCTCCAACATTTATCATTTTCATCTTCTGTTATCTTAGTCAATCTGATAGGTTTGAGGTAGAACCTGAGTTGTTTTAATTTGCATTTCTCTAATCAAAAGTGATTTAGGGCACTTATTCATATGCTTATACATACCTTTGATGTCTTCATCTGAGAATTGCCTGTTCATATCCTTTGGCTATTTATAAATTGGTTAATGGCTTGTATTCTTATATTTGACTCAGTTTTCTATATATTTGAGAAACGAGACCTTTATCAGAGATGTTTATTTAAAGATTGTTTCCTAGCTTTCTGCTTTCCTTCTAAACTTGCTTGCAATGGTTTTGTTTGTACAAAACCTTTTTATTTTAATGTAATCAAAATGATCTATTTTACATCTCATAATGTTCTCTATCTCTTGTTTGGTCATGAATTCTTTCCTTTCCCATAGATCTGATAGGTAGATTATTCCTTACTCTTTTAATTTGCTTATGGTGTTACCCTTTATGTGTAAATCATGCACCCCCCTCCCCCATTTTGACCTTATATTGGCATATTGTGTGAGATGTTGGTCTATACCAAGTTTGTGTCCCATCATTTTCCAGTTTTCCCAGAAGTTTTTGTCATTTGTCATATAGTGTGCTTGGTACACAGTAAGTGAGTTCCTATCCGAAAGACTGGGCTCTTTGGGTTTATCAAACTCTAGGTTACTATGCTCATTGATTACTATGTCTAGTCTACCTCATCTATTCCACTGATCCACCACTATCTTTAGCCAGTACCAGATAGTTTTGATGATTATTGCTTTATAATATAGTTTGGTATCTGGTATTGCTAGTCTACCTTTCTTTGTTATTTTTGCCATTAATTCCCTCAATATTCTTGACCTTTTATTCTTCCAAATGGATTTTATTTTTATTTTTTCTAGCTCTATCAAATAATTTTTGATAGTTTTTGGTATGGCACTGAATAAGAAAATTAGGTTAGGCAGAATTGTCATTTTTATTACATTGGCTTTGTCTAGCCTGGTATTTTTCCAATTATTAGATCTGAGTTTATTTGTATCAAAAGTTTTTTGTAGTTGTATTCATATAGTTCCTTGGTTTGTCTTAGTAGGTAGATTCCCCATTATTTTATACTGTTTACTTTTATTTTAAATGGACTTTCTCTTTCTATTTATTAATACTGGGCTTTGTTGGTCATATAAAATATTGATGATTTATGTTGGTTTATCTTATATCCTGCAACTTTTTTAAAGTTGATAATTATTTTAAGTAGTTTTTAGTTTATTCTCTAGGGTTCTCTAAGTATACCATCATATAATCTACAAAGAAAGACAATTTTGTTTCCTCATTGCCTTTTCTAATTCCTTCAATTTCTTTTTCTTCTCTTATTACTAAAGCTAACATTTCTAGTACAATATGGAATGATAGTGGTGATAAAGGGCATCCTTGCTTCATCCCTGATCTTATTAGGAAGGCTTCTAGTTTATCCACATTTCAGATAATGCTCTATGGTTTTAGATAGATACTGTTTATCATTTTAAGTAACACTCCCTTTATTCCTATTCCCTCTAGCATTTTTAGTGCTGTATTTTGTCAATAGCTTTTTCAGCATCTATTGAGATAATCATATGATTTCTGTTAGTTTTGTTATTCACATGGTCAATATCTAGGCAGAGTTGTCTCCTATCTTAGCTCGCAATTGGTCTGCTGCACATCATTAGTTAAGGGGTAGGAAAAGTTAACTAAACATTTTTGTTCTCCCTGATAGCTCACATGGCTCCTCCATCTCTCAAACTATTCTTTTACTGACATTACCTTAAAATGAATATTTCCAAAGAGAAGTCAGATAGCAAGTATAAAGTAGGTAGAGAGAAAAGCCTAACTTTGATTCATATAATGCAAGCATTTATTCTGCAGGTGTAACCAGGTGGTTCAGTGGATAGAGCACTGGACCTGGATCTAGGAAGTTTTTGTTCAGTTGTGTCCCACTCTCTGAGACCCATTTTAGACTTTCTTGGCCCAAAATAGTAGAGTAGTATGCCTTTTCCTTCTCACACTCATTTTATAGATGAGGAAACTGAGGCAAATACAGTTAACTGACTTGCCTAGGGTCATACAGCAGTCAGGAAGACCTGAGTTCAAATCCAGGTTCAGACAGTTACTAGCAATGTGAAGCTGAGAAAGTCACTTAACCTCTGTTAGACCTCAATTTCATCATCAGTAAAATGGGGATAAGAATAGCAGTTAGTTCACAGAAATTTTGTTGGGATCAAAAGAGATAATAATTGTAAAGCATTTGGCACACAATAAGCACTATATAAATATTAGCTATTTATTATTATTATCATCATTATTAATTATTCTTATGTCTTTATATTTGCATTTTTAGTATCTGCATTTGATTTTAAATGTTCTCCTGGCTAAATGCAGACAGTACTTCTATATTTTTTTGGAAATGTATCTTCAACTTTCTTTTTTAAATTTTCACAAGATAAAACCCATGTCTCCAGCACTTGCCTCCATGTTGCCATTCTTCCCTGTTATATCTTTTCCTTATTACTTCCTCTTGTTTTTCCTGGCTAGGCCTCTTGTCCCTAGCCAGCTTTTGAATTGCTAGGTGACTCAGCATGGTAGGGCACAGTTATACAAGGACCTAAATGTCTGCACAGTCTGACACAGTTGGTTAGTATGCAGAGTCGCTTAGAGAAAATATGCTGAGCTAGGGAACTCAGTAATGCTAAGGCTGTCCTGTTTTGCTTTGAGGAGATATTTCTAGTTGATTGAATAGCACAGCTGACAGCTCAAAAAATGAACTCTGATCATAATAAAACACTTTCTAAAACACATTATAGACATACAAAAATTCAATTTAGTAAAAGATAGCTTTTTGCTTGTGGAGTTAAAGCTATTTGAATCAACATAATATCCACAGGGAAAATAATTCTCAGACCTATAAGGGTATATCATGACAGTACTTTGATATGCACCAGTATTTTTTGGACAGATTAATTATGGACTGATGGTATACCCAATACACAAGATATTTACACAGGTATGAACATATTAACAATGGGGCAACTGGCGGTTCAATGGATAGATGACTGGATCTAGAGTCAGGAAGTCCTAGTTCAAATCCAGTCTCATATACTTACTAATGTAAGTATATGAGTAAGTCAGTTAATCTGTTTGCCTCAGTTTCTTCAACTGTAAAATGGGAGTAGAAATAGTACTCCCCTCATAGGGTTGATGTAAAAATCAAAGGAATTAATATTTGTGAAAAGAGTTTTATACAGTGAATGCCACAGAGTAGCCTCTATATGAATGCTTATTCCTTTAGCCTCTCCATTGGGGTAGGCTCTTTGCAAATACCAATCCTTTGAACCAAACAAGGGATTGGAGTGTAGTATGGAGAAGGCCTATGGCACCAGACCCAAGCTATTGACTTATACTAGACTAATCCCAGCCTTCTGAAGGATCATTGTTAGGGAAGCAAGTCTAAATGATCAGCCCTATGATATGCACATTCTTTTGTGGTAGTTATGTTTCCTGGGATAATTCAAGTTTAAGCCCTCTGCTATGAAGGTCAATACTAAAGACCTCAGAGCTGACATCAGAGCTATCCCCAGCTCTTTGGTGTTCAGGGCAAGTGGTCAGTGCCTAATGGTACAGCTCCATGGGTGTCTCATGGAAGAGAGTGATAAAATGCAAAACAGCAAGCTAGAAAGAATAAGCATGCCTATTGTCGAGATATTAGGAGACACCCTGATTTCCAGAGCTAAGGCTCAGCAAGCAAGCTTTACTCTGAGTTTGGCACAACAAAAGTTCTTTGCATTCATCCTTTGGATGATCTCACCCTCTGACAAAATCCCACATAATTATTATATTGCTTTGACCCGGACCAGGTATACTCTGAGTTTGGACAAGCTCAGACAAGTAGTCATGTTCTAGTCATTAGGCTCTGCTATGAATCAAACTTGTTTCAGTGTTGCTGTTACACCTCATTGTCAGAGCTATAGCTCACTGTGTAGCCATTGGTATAAGTATTGAGATATTCTCACACTGCCTTAGGTGCGCCCATTACAAACAGGGCCCTTGCATATTTGTCTTTGCTTACAAGCCATTTCCTTCATTTTGAAAATAAACTTCTGTTTGATTCCTGCCTCTCCTGCTTCTAGCCTGTTCTATTCAGCTCTGGCCATCCACAGGTTAAAGGACAGTTGAGTTCAGTTGATACTATCAATTGAGGAATGGTTAAATAAATTATGATACGTGGATGTAATGAATATTACTGTGCCAGACTAAAAAATAAATATGATGAATCTCTATAGAGAAACATGGAAAGACTTTTATGAAGTGCAACAAAATAGAGTCAAGAAAATAACACATACAATGAATACAGCAATGTAAATGAAAAGAAAAAGCAACCATCAGACAACTTAAAAAAATACCAAACTTGGTTCCAAAGCAATAAGGATACCTCCTTCCTGTGCCATTGCAGAGGTAGAAGACTTCATGGGTATGGGGCACCAAATATAACATGAGAATTTTTCATTTTACTGAGGTTTTGCTGATATTTTCCTTTCTACTTTTTTCTTATATATATATATACATATATATATATACATATATATATATATATTGCTAAATGAGATATCTCTCGAGAAAGGAAGGGGTATGTGAAAAATTTAGATGATATGAAAAAGTCCAATAAAGTGAATTCAAAAGTATAACAATAGAAATCCTCCTCCCCTCTTCCTATTCCTCATCAGTTGATTTTGTTGTGAATTATGTTTCTGTGGAGTATTAATTTATACTTTACAAAGCTCTTTCACATCCACTATAGCGGCTACCACCCATGGATCTTAGGGCACTTGATCTTGTAACACATCCTTCAAGAGAGCCATGAGACATCATGTTCTAACAGGTGATTTTTTAAAATTTGTTTTTAAGAAGCATTTCCAATAAGATCAGGAGTGAAACAGGGGTGTCCACTATCACCCCTCTTATTCAATCTGGTACTAGAAATGTTAGCAGTAGCAAATAGAGAAGAAAAAGAAATCAAAAGAATTTAAAAATCAAATTAGGCAAAGAAGAGACCAAGCTATCACCCTTTGCAGATGATATGATGATATCCTTAGAGAATCCTAGAGAATCAAGTAAAAACTACTTGAGACAATAAATAAATTTGGCAAGGTTTCAGGATATAAAATAAACCCACATAAATCCTTGGCATTCCTGTATATCTCTAATGAAATTCAACAGCAAGAGATAGAAAGAGAAATCCCATTTAAAGTCACTGTAGACATTATAAAATATTTGGGAATCTACCTGCCAAAACAAACACAGGACCTATATGATCACAACTACAAAACACTTCTCACACAAATAAAATCAGATCTAACTAACTGGAAAAATATCAATTGCTTGTGGCTGGGTCGAGTTAATATAATAAAAACAACAATTTTACCCAAACTAAATTATATGTTTAGTGCCATACTAATCAATTTACCAAAAAAACTACTTTGTAGAGTTAGACAAAATAGTAACAAAATTTATTTGGAAAAACAAATGGTCTAGAATATCAAGGAAATTAATAAAAAGAAATGCTAGGGAAGTTGGACTAGCTATGCCAGATTTTAATCTGTGTTATACAGCAGCAGTCATCAAAACTGCTTGGTAATGGCAGAGGAGTAGAGTAGTAGATCAATGGAATAGATTGGGCACATGAGATCCAGCAGTTAATGAGTATAGTAATCTATTGTTTGATAAACCCAAAGACCCCAGTGTTTGGTTTAAGAATGCAGCACTATTTGACAAAAACTGCTGAGAAAACTGGAATATAGTATGGCAGAAACTGGGCATAGACCATTATCTAACACTATATACCAAAATCAAGTCTAAATGGGTGCATGATCTAGGTATAAAGGATGATACTGTAAGCAATCTGAGAAACCAAGGAATAGTTTACCTTTTAGATTTGTGGAGAGGAAAAGACTTTAGGACCAAACAAGAACTAGAGAGCATTATAAATGAAAAATGGATAATTTTGATTACATTAAATTGAAAAGCTTCTGTATAAACAAAGCCAATGTAACCAAGATCAAGAGGGAGGTGGGAAATTGAGAAAGAATCTTTACAACCTATGTCTCTGATAAAAGACTCATTTCTAAAATATACAGAGAATTGAGTCAAATCTATAAGAATACAAGTCATTCCCCAATTGATAAATAGTCAAAGGATATGAACAGGCAGTTTTCAGAGAAACAAATTAAAGATATCTATAAGCATATGAAGAAATGCTCTAAATCACTTTTGATTAGAGAAATGCAAATCAAAACAACTCTGAGGGACCACATCTCTCCAGTCAGATTGGCTAAGATGACAAAACAGAAAATGACAAATGCTGGAGAGGTTGTGGGCAAATTGGAACAATAATACATTGCTGGTGGAGTTGTGAACTTATCCAACCATTCTGGAGAGCAATCTATAATTATGCCCAAAGGGCTATAAATAATTTCATGCCCTTTGACCCAGCAATACCACTTCTAGGGTTATATCCGAAAGAGATCATAGAAGTGGGAGGAAGACCCTTATGTACAAAAATATTTATAGAAGCTCTTTTTATAGTGACAAAGAATTGGAAATTAAGGGGTTGCCCATCAATTGGGGAATGGCTGAACAAGTTGTGGTATATGCATGTAATGGAATACTATTGTGCTATAAGAAACGAGGAGCAGACGGGCTTCATATTTACCTGGAGAGTCTTATATGAACTGATGCTGAGTGAGAAGAGTAGAACCAGGAGAAATTTGTATACAATCACAGACACAACATATGTGTGATGACCAGCTATGACAGAAGGGACTCTTCTCAGCAATGCAGTGATATAAGTCTATCCCAAAAGACTCATGAAGGAGAAAGATGCCTACATCCAGAGAAAGAACTAGAAAGAACTGAGTTTGAGTCCTGAGGGAAGCAAACTGCTTGATCTTTTTCTTTTCATTGTTTGGTTTTATTTCTTCTTTACCATTTTTCATCCCATCTAGTACAATATGCCTTTGTAACCTGACTAATGTCTAATGTGAAAGTATTTGCAGATCCCATACCGGACTATATGCAATCATGGGAGCTGGGGGGAGGGAGGGACGGGAAATTTGAAACTCAAGGAACTATGGAATTGTAAACTAAAAATAAACAAATAAGTTAATAAAAAAATTTGTTTTTAGAAAATGAAGTCTGAAAACGAAACGTAACCCTAAAGCCCATTTAATTCCAATTAAAGGTACATCCAAATAATTTTTTTTTTATTTATAAAAACCTTGCATGATGCCTGGGAGTTTACAGGCTAGATTTCTTTCTTAAGGACCTTGCCTAGAACTCAGAATAAAAACTAGCTGAGCCATAACACCCTGAAAACATTTATAAATTAAACTGTTAGGAGGACAACAAGTAGAACAAAAATAGAATACAGATTCCAGTATTTCTGTGGTGATCTATTCTAATCAGATGGATCTATTTCTATCACTTTTAGGCTTCACCAACTTAGTACCCAATGTACTGTGTGAGGAAATAGGTGTGGCAGTTGAGGAGATGAAGTTTGGAAAAGTGCCTGGACTTAAACAAATATATTACATTTCACCATCCTCCTCAAAGTCTAATAGTGATGATACAACATTAATATACTTAGGAATTGATTTTTATCTTACCAAAGATGAAACTGTTATGGGGGGGTTGTAAAAAGGTGACCAAGAATACATTGGTAACTACTAACCTTATACTTACTACCTCATTGCTTTAAATTTTTAATTCTAATGTTCCATTTCCTATTCAAGATATTTTGGATGGAAAATAGATGCTTTAATGTATATTTTTATATAGCAGATCATAATTACATTGTCACAAAATGGATGAGGGTTAGAAAACCTACTATTCTTCTGTGTCATCTTTTAATGACCACAAAAAAGCATCTAATATAGAACTAACTACAGGCTTCAAGAGGCCTTATATATATATAGATATAGATAGAAATGTCTATCTATCTATCTGTCTGTCTGTCTATCACCTTGCCATGTGATCATTTTTGGTTTCTGAAAGAATTAGAAAAAGTGTGTGTGTAACATTGATGATATCAACTCTATAAGAAAGAGTACTTGGGTGGTGAATGCTTGTGAAAGATGGAATTCTGGAGACAGAGAAAAAATAGTTTCTCATAGTGGCCAAAGTGAGGAAAAGCCAAAATGGCAGAGTTAAGACAGGAACTCATCTGAACTTTCCCAAATTCCCCTTCAAACAACATTAAAATAATCCCTCAAAAATTCTGGAGCAGCAGAAGCAACAAAAGGAAGAAGTGAAAAAATTTTCCAGCCCAAGATAACTCAAAACATCAATAGGAAAGGTCTATCTCACTGGGATTAGATAGCTCAGTCTAGCACATGCTGCACCAGAGCAATCCAGCATCAGACCTGGGGAGACCAAATCTGTGTTGGCATCTTCTGGAGCTCTCAGCCCACAGACAGTAACAGGGTTGAACATTTGGTCAGAAGATTACAGAGGACCCTTGTTATCCCCAAGAGTGGCACTAGATTGCATTGCCCATATGTAGTTCTGAGTCCTAGTCCTAGGATGAGGAGGAGCACTAGCAAGAGTGGGAACCCTGGTCACAGTTCCCTGAAAGAAGAGAGTATTTGTGGTCACTTTCAGACTATAGCATAGTCCAGGAGAGCAGTGACCACACATCTCCTTAGATCAGCTGCCTTGGAAGAACTGAAAACTTATATATTCCTAGAACAAGCTCTGAAAACAGCAGCATGGAAAATCTCTTCAGGACAGATAAAACTTAAGGTTTATTGTAATTGGGTGTGAAATTAATGGGCCATAATTCACATACTGGTGGATCTTGTTCTTGAGTAATGCTAGCCAATCAGATTACAGATTTCTTTCTTCACAGAGGAATCACTTTATTGTGAAGGACATATGATACAGTAGTCTTTGTTACTGTTATGTATGGAATATTTTATCTTTGTCAGACTGGGGTACTTTGATTTTAATGCAATAAACTTGAATGAAAAAAATGAACTATTTGAAAATCAAATAATACTATTATACTATTTGAAAGCCATTCACATAAATCAAAGCACAGCATTCACAATGTATAATAACTTATCACTAAAATGGCCACATAGTTTTAACCAAAGTGATCACACAGTTTTAAACAAAGTAAATTCATTTAGTAACTCAATCATTTAGTAAGTCCTTACTTCAATCACAAAGTACAAAAGGTCAAAGTTCTCTACCCCTAGGTCACATTGTCTTAATCTCTTCAATCAAAAAGTCTCCTTTCTTCTTAATTGGAGAAGTCCTTAATTCAGTCATCTAAATGTAATTTCTGTACCCCTAGGCCACAATAAATTATGATCTTCTCAGTTTGCATTAAATATCCAAGGAGAGGTCTTTTCATCTTGACTAGAGGCAGCTTCTTGGCTTCCATGGTTCCTCTTCCATGGTCACAGCTCCTGCCCTAATGTATTCAACTGTCACCTGACTTCAAAGGCAGATAGCTCTCAGTTCCTTGTCTAGTTCATTGTGTAGTTCCTGTTCCATACTGAAGCTCACAGTGTCTAGTCCACCTCAAGTCCTTCACAGTTTTGGTTCCTGGGAAGACAAAGCTTAACAGAGCCACCATATCATTCATGCACATTGCTGGCACCATCATGAATTAACTATCTGCCTGTGAAATCAACTCAGACCCAACAACAAGGTCTGAGAACTCAACACAAATCATCAGTATAGTCCCAAGAACCCTGAAAGCATCAGTAAGACCCTCCTCCAAGATTTCTGTAAACATACAACAAGAAAATACTCTTTCAGAGCTTCTGGACCAGCAGCAAAGTCCCAGGGCTTCTGTAACAACAGCGATGTCCTCTATCAGCAGACAAATTTGACAAAGTAACATCAAAGCAGACAGACAAAGTACCAGCACCACAGCCATGCTTCCTCCAAGTTCTCTCTTCTCATTTCTCAGTTCTTCTCAATGCTCTTCTCATTTCTTCTCCATCCTAAGTTCAGATTTCAGTTCTCAGTTCTGTCATCATAAGTTCTGTTCTCCATTCTGTTCTCAGAAGTTCTCAGGATCCTGGCAATTCTCTGTCTGTCTGTCTCTCTGTTTCTCTGTCTCTGTCTGTCTCTGTCCCTGTCTCTGTCTCTCAGCAATTCTGGCTCTCTAGCTTGGGTTTTTCCTTATATATGGCATTAGCTCCTCCCTGTTCCACCCCTTTCTGTTATATCAGCAACTCCCTTATACTGAGGGATTCATAAGTTCTGGATCTTAATACTTGACACAATCATGAACTTGAAGCCAGGTGCTAAGTACCTGTTTACTTGCCAATACAAGGGATAGGGAAGATCTTCAAATACCCATTACCATTATAGAGGGCTTAGAATATAACATTCCCAAGGGCAAAGGAGCTTGGGTTACAACCAAGAATCACCTACCGAACAAAACTGTGTATAGTACTTCAGGGGGAAAATGGATATTTAATGACATGGAAGACTTTGAAGTATTGCTGATGAAAAGGGCAGAGCTAAATAGAAATTTTGACTTTCAAAAAAAAAAAAGACTTAAGAGAATCATAAAAACATAAACAGGAAAGAGGAATCATAAGGGATTTTATAAAGTTAAACTGTTTATACTCCTACATGTGAAGATAATAATTATAATTCCTCATTATAAAGGCAGTTAGAAGAATTATACATAGAGAAAGATTTTATGGGGTGTTCATAGAGGATTAGCACTTCTGGGATGAGGGCTTGGTGAACACTTTTCAGGGCTGCTCATCTATCTTTGGTGTCTATCTCTTACCCAACTCTCACCTGTGCTTCCTAGAAGTTATAGCCTGCACAGTGGAGACATCCTGGAAAACCATCTTGGCAGATGGGCTAAACCTGGTTGAGGATAACCAAAAGGTCTCAAATCAGTCAGTAAGTTAGGGAGGTGTCTGCTCCAAGCATGTCATGACTTCCCTTGATGAAATGGGCATATGATAATGATTTGTTCTGGTGGCCATGGAGGACCATGATGTTGCCTTTGTATTCTCAGCCCTTAGTACAGTGCCAGGCATATGGTGGCTATTCAATTGGTGCTTGGTGACTAAATGATACCAGTAAAATTGCCTTTGGGTATACCTTCTAGTCCTTGTCCTTAATGAGGTCAAATTCTAATTGTGGAGAGAATATGTAAACAATTATGTACATATGAGGCATATATGGGAGTTGGGTCAGTACCACACTTAGTATTTACATATATCAAGCTGTGCAAGATTCTTTAATTGATCAGACCATGGGGTGGAGTTTGGAGGACGACTTTGTTCCATAGTAAAATGAGTGTCATCAACATTAATAAAAGCAAAAAAGGGGAAATATATTTACCAGATAAATATTAGTCTCATAAAAGAAGATATGTAAAAAGTTCAAAGATAAGACATTTTCCCTATTGATAGAGAAAGGCTATAGATATCCTTATTGACCTTCTCAAAAAGCTCTAAAAACCCACACAAATATTTACATATTCATATATACGATGTCTAAACATCTAACCAAAGAATGAATAATGCCTAACATTGTGACTTCTAGTTGGACATGCAACCTATTGAATTAGACTTCCAATATATAGTTTTGGAAACCACAGCTGGCTCATTGGGAAGCAATGTGATGTAATGAATGGACAACTGGGCTTGGAATCAGGAGCACTTAGATTCAAATCCCAACACTAACTTGTATGAATCTTATCTTTACTATGGGGAAAATATTAGCACCCAAATCACATTTTTGCTGTTGGGATAAAATAAGATAATATATGTAAACTGAATCATATTCAGAATAGTATAAAAACATCAGGCCCCATGTTTGTGATTACAGATGTTCAATGAATTGGGCCAATATTTCATAGGAGGAAAAACTTAAGCTGGATTCAATTTGGGAAATTGTATAGCATCTTCAATGATTCCAAGCTGATTTTCTGATCATTCCTAAAGCATAATTAGGCTGAAGTAACTGGGATTTTGCTGTCAAAAACCAAAACTGAGAAGGCACAAAAAGTAAATGTTTGCATAATATATCCATTGTGTACATCCTTTATATAAGACTGTCTTTGAGATCATGAAGGAAAAGATTTGGTGGTTCCTAGGATTCTTCCTTTGTGGAGCAGTAGTTCATTGACACATTTCTCTTTCATCAGTTTCTTCTCTGATGCTAGTTGTCTGATTTGACATCTCTGGCTTATATTTTCCATAAAATAGGGAAATATCCCTTACAGGGTGGTAGGAGCTGCCTGACCCTAATGCATTATGATTTTGTCCACCCTATCTTGGTTATCTTGACCTGGGTATCGGCATACTTGCAAACTGGTGAGATCACTGAAATTTGGGTCTCTCTGTTGAACAAAGGAGGAATGGTATCCCTTCTGGATTATATATCCTACCCCTTCAGAAGTGCCTAAGAGCTATTTCATTCAGTGCCCTGTTTCTCTACCTCCCCTTGACTCTTGCTCAATTCATTAAATCAGTTTGACTGAGTTATTGAAAGTAATTTTTGTGATTGGCTTGCCATTTCTGCTTAATTATCATGTAGTACAATAGTAGTTATTCATATCATTAGATACATATCAGATTAACTTGTTTATAAAGTCAACTTTTGATTTGACTTATTTTATTTGACTATAGCACTAAATTCTATTCATGCATCAGAATCTTCATATGATTTATCCATATCTCATGGTCAACTTTAAAAGCACTTAAAAAGTACACTAACTTTGAAAAGAGTCAAATATAATTTATAAAAGGAAGATAATCTCTAAAGCCCCTTCTAGCCCTGCCATTCTCTATCTCTTTTATTTCTCACCTTTAACAATGTAAATATTTACAATTGTTTTTAATTGCTGATTTAGGAATTACACTATGTGAATTCATAGGGACTGAATAATATGTATGTGGCCCCAAACACAGGAGATGGAATATTTGTATTATGAGTTAGTTGCTAAGGACTAGAAGTCTCTAAAAGCAGTCCTATCATTAATGTTGATAAGTTCAGTCTCAACTGACCTCAGCTTTGCATTTAAAATGATATTAATAAACTCATTATTGAATTTGAACCTTCATTGGAAAAAAATCTATAGCAATATTTTAGTCTTCTCTACAAAAGTATCTGATTTTATAAACCTTTTAAAATATAATTACAACTTGTTCTCTATAAGAACTGTATCTCAATTAGAACTTCACCCTTCAATTTCCTTTAGGTCTGACCACATTTTCTCTTTGTCTTCAAGCCTTTTCCTTTGTTCTGGTTCTCTTACCCCAGGCTAATGCATTTTCTAAGCCAGGTCTTCTATTGTGCTTTGTAAACTTCCTTTCATTTAATTCCTTTTCCAACATTTTCTTCAAATCACCACAGTCTACTTTACCTAAACCTCAAGGGGAATAGTTCCAGGAACCCTTTTCAAAAAGAGCCACTCTAGTCTTATGTTCATTTTCTGCATCCAAGAAGGGTCACATGACCTTTTTAAATCTTTTGCACAATGGGGACAATACACCTTTGATATTGCCTTTTGCTCTCTAAAGTGGCTCAGAGAATAGAAGGCAAGAACTTGGAATAAAAGCTTATGAATCTAAATGATGGGGTACTGGCTCTGGGAAGCTCCTTGAACTCTGATTGAATCTTCCCATTTGATGAGGCATTTCCCTGATGCCATAAGCCTTTCATTATAGCTAGACCTAAATCTCTGTTACCTGCCTAACCCTCCATTGTTCAGCTACTTCCCACCCTTGATCCTATCAAAATATCTACACCCAAATCTGTTACCCTTACACTAGCCTAGCCCTCCACTGTCTGTCATCTCCAGGTAGCCTCCAGATATTTCCCACCCTTAATCTCTCCTTACTAGAGTCTGACTTCACTTAACTCCTCCTCAAGACCCTCCCCAAACTCCTCCTGTAGACCACCCCTAGAACCCTCCCAAAGTCTTTCTGTATATAAGCTCCATCTTGCCTCCTTGAGGTAGCTGAAAATGATCTAGCCCAGATTCCTTCTGCTTCAAATTATTCTGGCGTGCTTGTCCAATACAGGCATCACAGATACCCAGGCTCCTTAAGAGTCTACCCATTATGGAGAACCTTTAATAAACTTTGCTTTACTTTGGCTGACAGAAGCCTTGAGTCAGTCATTTGGTAGGACCTGGCATGCTGGTATTTTGGGGTCTCACGCACCCCTAAACCTGACCTCGACATAATGACTGACCTTTACTCAGTCAATTCTCATGCTTACCATGAATGAGCTTGCTTGGTAGGTATTGCCAGAAATTTTATCCACATTTTAGAAATGAGGAGACAAAGGTTTAGAGAGACTAAATGTTGTGTTCCTGGTGATATAGCTAATAAATGTTTGGGTAGTATTTGAACCCAGATCTTTCCTCACTCCAAATCTTTTGTTCTTTTCAATCCACCATAGAGCCTTTTTATGGCAAAAAAATTCTGTTCTTCTTCTGACCAGAAATCATGACAGGAATAAAATTGCATATCATCATGGGAAAACCACAGAGAGCAAGGAGACAAATGTCCCTAATGTCAATGTTCTTCTTACTAACAGGAAGATGACTAAAAATAGAAGCAATAGAAATGCTACCCTTTGTTCCTTCTGCATTTAGAACTATGACAATAACTACTTTTGAATGAATTGATCCTTTATCTCATAGTAGATATATTGGATAAGTAGTAGCATTTCTAGCTCAATATGGAATACGTACACTAAACTTTTAGTAATCATTTAAACAGATTATTTCTTAATTAAATTAACAAAATTCTGTGAAAGTGAATCTGGAGATATAAATGAAGTAGCTGAGCGGCTCATTGAATAGAGTATTAAATTTGGAGATAGGAAAACCTGAGTTTGAAATCTTGCCCCAGTAATTGACTGACTGGGTAAGTAACTTGATTTCTCTCAACCTCAGTGTTCTCATTTGTAGAATGGGGATAATAATAGCACTTGCCTCACATGGGCTGTCATGAGGATCAAATGAAATAACACATGTAAAGCTCTTTATGAACCTTAAAATACTTTGCAAATGCTTGCAATTTCTCTTTTAGTAGATATTTTGGATTACAGTTATTTTTTAATACTTTTGTCATAATGCATCTTTTTTTTTAAATTTTGCTTTTTAAAGGGGGAAATACAGGGCAATTGGAGTTAAGTGACTTGCCCAAGGTCACATAGCTAGTAAATGTTGAGTGTCTGAGGCCAGATTTAAACTCAGGTCCTCCTGACTCCAGGACCAGTGCCGTATTCACTGCACCACCTAACCACCTCTATAATGCATATTAAAGTAAGCATATAACTCCTGGATCCAGGGAAACACACTTTCAAATTATATTTGCTGCAGTCCTTAAGGAAATAGTGAATATAAGAGTTTTCAAAACTTGAGAATGTTTTTTTGATAAATTTTTCTCAGTTGATTAAAAAAACAAATTGATATAAAGTTAACATTGCTTATTAAGGTGTGGATATGCACATATTTTCTCCTTTATACAACACTGGACTTCAACTTGGAGTACAGGGAAACACAGATAGACCATAGGCTTTTTAAACTAACAGGTGGTTTATTACAAAAAGATTTTTACTAGAATTCTTGCAGTTCATATCTTCTGCATATCCTTATTTCCTTCTCCTCTTTTTTGTTGTCTTTGATGGATTAAATGAGATAATATTTTTAAAGTACTTAGTCCAGTGTCTGACACATAGTGGGTGCTTAATAAATTCCATCAACTTCTGTAACCTTGCATTTGGCTTCACTCCCCATTTTCTTTCTACTACTTTTTTCCCCTTTTATCCCTTCCGATGCCTCAAATTTTCCAGTAATACCCATGAATACCCACATTCATTACTCATTCCTGTTACTAGTGGCATGGGGCTAAAAAGGTTTCTGACTCATGTTATAAAATGCAAATAGATCTTCCTGGAAGATAGTTTCAGAATTCTCAATAACTCCTACCAAATTTTATTTGGTTTTCTGTGTTTCTAAACACACAATATGTGTTTGGAGAAAATGATTTTTAGCCACTCTGAGCCCCTAAATAGAGTACCTCTTCAATCACTGACCACTTTTATCTGTTCTTACCACACTGGGGAGATGATAGTTGCCATTGTATTACTTAACTATATATAGGAATGGCATACCATCCATATATACTATATATAGTATGCACATACACAATCCTTATATACTATATATAGGAATATACATACAAGATAGAAAAGAGAAAGCTAATAAAGATAGAAGGGACCTTGGGGGGTGGTAATCTAGTGTAGTCACTTCATTTTTATTTATTTTTCACTTTTATGATCTTTATATTTTACAAAAGGATTTGAAACATGGCCCCTCATTTGTCAGTATTTACATGATAACCACCAAAACAAAGCCAAGGTTGAATTACTAAAACAGATGCTTTAAAAATAGGTTTGGGTCTTCCAAGTTTAAAGACAATAATGAAGAGAGCTGATAGTGACAAAATGGGAAATACATAACAAATGAAGTTTAATGTGGTCACATGTACCCTAAGGTGGGTGATTGCTATATCCAAATAATATCCTATTTGGAACTTCTGAGACTGCAGAGTCATGAAGTCATCTTTTCTGCCAGACATAGTACTGTCAATCTCTTTCACTTGATAATCAGACCTTTCAAGATAAGATCTGTAAAAATGATAGCAAAATTGAAATATATATAGACCCTTCTTTTGAAGGGTAGATCACTAGGTAGATCACTTTTACTAAATTGCTCAATTCTTTCAAGGTTGCATCCATCCAGCTATAGATCTATAGCCTGTAGGAGAGTCTGTTTCCAGAAGATGACTTTTCCACTCTGTGATGTCTGCCATTATTTGTGGTGAAGACTTGTAGGAACATGAGGAATGGCTTTCTCTGGTCAACTGACTTCTCTGATTCCTTCTTAATTTTCTCCTGGGTGATATGAGACTTTGCTTCCATCTTCCTCCTTTGACCTCCTAGAAGTTCACTGTGACCTCTAACCCCTGGACAATTTGAGACTTTGAATGGACAAAGTCTCTCATGAGGAGAAGCTCAACAGACTTATAGAGAGATAAGAGGCAGAACAAAGTGAGCTAATAACTTCTTTTTTGTTGTTGTTTTTTGTTTTTTGGAGGGGGGAATACAGGGCCAATGGGGTTAAGTGACTTGCCCAGAGTCACCAGGCTAGCAAGTGTTAAGTGTCAGAGGCCAGATTTGAACTCAGGTTCTCCTAACTCCAGGGCCGATGCTCTATTCACTGCACCACCTAGCTGCCCCCTTAATAACTTCATTTTAAAGAAGTTACTTCAAAGGCTGTGGAATTTTATATACTGCTGTATAAGTAGAAGGATATATTGGATTAATGGAGAAAATGCTGAATGTGATGTGATGACAAGCAGGAATGTAAGGGTTAGAGCTTACTGGGAATAGAGGGAGAAAGAAACAAGTGGTTCCAGGTGTGCTGCAGCCAGCTTAAATCAACTGTAAAATTTTCAGTGTAAATATTTACAAATCAGAAATTTGCAAATTGCTGGCCAGGGCTTGATTTCTTATTTTGGTAATTGTACAAACTGAAGAAAGTGATGTAGAAAATGATAACAATGAAAATTACATCTAAAAGTGTGTCATGCTTACCTTTTCCCTTGGCAAGCTAGTTATTAAATATTTACCAGCATACCTTTGTTCCAGACTGTCTTTAGGAAGGAGGGAAGGAGAAAGAGAGAGAGAGAGAGAGAGAGAGAGAGAGAGAGAGAGAGAGAGAGAGAGAGAGAGAGAGAGAATATATGACTTTGAAGGCACAGAGATGTAGAGAATGCATCCCCGATATGTCTCTGATTTTGAATTTGCTTCCCTAAAAACTTCAGAAACAGAATTTCCCTTAGGTGTAATGGGAATACTCTCTTGGTTGAGCTGAAATCTTAACTTGTTCCCATCCAAAGAAGTCATTCACTCATGTATTTTCTAGTATATTATAATTTTTATAACATTCAGTTTTGGTTTTCTGATTTTCATGGGCAAACGGACTTACTTATGCTATTTGGCATTTATAATGTCTTTTGTATAATTAGTGTTTGGCAGAAGGAGTTAAGCTGACAAGGGTAAGCTAAGTGCTATCAACCAAAGAAGTGGCTGTTGTTCTGAACCTAGATCATACTCTAAGACCCACAATATATCAGGAGATTAAAAGAAATCCCAGTCAAGCCCAAAACGTTCTTTGGAGATTGATGAGGGAGGAGAGAAAGCATGTAGACATTTCCCTTCTTTTGCTCCCTTCAATATAGCAATTGCAATCTCCTTTGTAGTGGGGAAACCAGCTATATGACACAATGGATAGAACACTGGGACTGGAATCAGAAAGACTCATCTTTTTGAGTTCAAATCTGGACTCAGATACTTAATAGAGATATGACTTTGGGCAAGTCACTTGACCTTTTGCCTCAATTTCCTCATCTGTAAAATGAGCTGAAGAAGGAAATGGCAAATCAATCCAGTATCTTTTTTTTTCTTAAAGCAATTGGGGTTAAGTAACTTGTTCAAGGTTACAGGGCTAGTTATTTATGTGTGGGTGCTAAGTACTGAGGCCTAAACTGGTTCAGGATCCTGCTGACTCCGGGGCTGGCACTCTTACTGCACCCCCTAGCTGCCCCCCTCAATCCAGTATCTTTGCCAAGAAAACCCCAAGTGGGGTCACAATGAATAAGAAACAAGCGAATAACAACAAATCATAGTGGGGGGAGACAGATCGCAGAGATTCTCTCTCTCTCTCTCTCTCTCTCTGTTTCTGTCTCTATTTCCCCTCCCCCCTCCCCCCATGCCATCAGGCAGTTACATTTATACTATTCAGGTATACTTGTATATTTTATATAGGCAAACATGTCTTACACAGATAGGGAAACTGAAGCCAATAGGGGTTAGGCAACTTGCTTAAAGTCACACAGTACTGACAGAGTTAGGATTTGAACTCACATCCTTCAGATTTCAAATCTAGTGATCCTTATACAGCATTGTGTGGCCTCCTAGTTACAAAAGAAAGTACTGATTATCAGAGGGCAGTTTATGTTCATTTAGAAAGGGTTATGCTAAATTAACACCATTTTGTTTTTTTATTTTTGATAGTTACTAAGCTAGTAGATTAGGAAAATGTCATAAAAATGTCATTAAAAATTTAGCCAGAGTTTAGACAAAGACATCTGTGTTTTTTTTAGAGAAGAGGGAAAAGTATGAATTGAGTGATAAATACAATTAAAGACATTCATGAAATAACATTGAATAACCATACCAAAAGGGCTGGAGTGCTCATCTATCAGTAATGCTGTCAAGGTTATTGTCTACAAACTCTAAAATTATGCTACTATGAATTCCTAACCAAATAGCTGTTTCTAAGTGACAAGACTATCTCAAAATCATCATCTAGCAATGTTTATTTGAAAGAAAGAAGGAAGATTTTGTTTTCTTTTGGGTTTCAGGGAACAATCTATACACATCTTTACAGAAAATGTAGAAGCTGATTTTCTTTCTTTTTTTTTAGTTTTCCATGGTACATATGTATAGACATTGGAAAGCATTTAAAAATCCTATTTTCTTTCTGCCTGGAGGCATATTGAATTGAATATTTTTTGTATTTTAAATTTGTTTTGAAAACTCTTTAGAACTAGTTCCCCATACCTCTTATTCTCCATCCCCTCACTTAACCCTTAGGAGTTAACCCACTAAGTTCCTTTTGGGACTACATATCCTACATCCCTTATTGTATTGATTTCCCATTTTATCTACTTGTTAAGTACCTTTAAATGATGGGTAAGTTGGTTATTGTATTGAAGAAAAGATTTTAGGGAAGCTGTGGGACTGGTTAGGAGGGCATAGCAAGCTGAAACCAGTTTGGGAGAAATAAGGATGGTTAGGAGGGAAAAAAGAAAGAATCAACAGTAGATACACAACAGATAATATAACTGAAACATTAAGGGAAAAATGACCTTAAAAACAGTTAAAAAGCCTTTCAAGTTCTCATCAGTTGCCTTGGGGATAGCTTTCTCTAGATATAAATGCCATTGAATGATTTCATTTGGCAGGGAGCCCCAAAGTGGAAAGTCAGGAATGAGGAAGTTAGGAATGCTTCTTAAGCAAGAAGATGTCTGGGGGATCTTGAGGGGGTGGTGAGGTAAGGGGAAATGGAGGGAGAAACAAGATGAGCCTGGCCTAAAAAGCATGCAGTTTAATAGCCAGTTTATATGGCCAGTGCTTTTTTGGACCCTGTCCCTAATGGGCACAGGGAAATATGACTTTGCTAAACCTCTTGTTAAATGGGTCTTCTGACCCCACCCAACCTGGAGTGATAAGGATGGGTTAATGGGTAGTAGAGGAAGACTAATGACTAAGTTCAGGCTTAAATCTACAAAGACTGGTCTGCTAAATTGGTATTTAAGTTGGTAGGACCACTTTCAACTTTCAGTTCTCTGATGGACAGTTGAAAGGCAATTTCTTTGGGCTGTTACAAACCTCATTAATGAGCCAAAATTCAAGATAAAGAGAATTAAAAAGAGTTTGTTATAAGTAAATCAAGGTGGCAACGCCTTGAGGGGCTTCACTGGAAATCAGTGAAGGCTTTAAGGTGGGACCAGCTTTTATCAGTAACTTTTGGGTTGAGATAAAGACAATTCAGATAGTTAAAGTCAGTAAAAGGCATTAGGCTCTTGAATTTCAGTCCTCCCAAAGGTAACAATTATGAGACAATTTCCAGGTACATACCCTTCTGACTTTCCTCATCACAGTTTTTTGATATATCACAGATTGGCATAAGAAATGAAATGGGACTTTTTGGGGACTTTTGCAGAAGCTGTAGAGGACATATGAAAGCCAGTAGAAAACAGAAAATGTTTAGAAACTCAGAAATACATTATATGTATAATTACAAACACTCATATATATATCTCAACATGTTTTATCTTTTAATACCAAAATAATTCAGACTTCTTCTCTGAAGGGAGGGCCAAAAACTTTAATGCAAATTTTCCAGAAAATAGGGGAACTATTCCCTCAAACTCAGAAATATGGAAAGGATAACTGTATGTCATTGTGATATAAATTGTATGAGTATATTATTAATATATTGTTAGCACCTCTTATAGCGCTAATACAATATTCACAGAGCCCATAGTCACTATAGATATGCCTGCATGGTGCTCAATCACAAAATATAATGGACTCTCCATATAGAAGACAGAAACAAAATATTTATTCAGACACCAGAAAACCAAATCCCAGGAAACCAAATCCATCATAGCAACATAGAAGTTAATGCACCACAATGTAACAGAGAGTCACACCATTCTTTTGTCTTCCCATAAACCAACACAAGACCTATATTTACTCACAAGCCTATCTGTCTTCTCCCAACCATCTAGTTTGCTCTGACTCCCAGCTTCTTGTGGAATCTACTCCACCATTTAGCAAACTACTCTCACCATAGGCTCCATGTGATTACATTCAGCCTATTAGGGGGCAGAGTTTATTTTCAAAGCAGGAAAGGTCTTCAAATTCCCTTAGGTTTATTAAAGGGCAGGGAAGATCTTGAAATTCTCATTACCATTACACTGTTTTACAGTTAAAACTCAAAAAGATTAATTTAGGTGTTCATAGCTCCACAACTTGTGGTATTACACCAAGGACTCAATATCAGGTCTTTTGATTCCAAGTCCAAATTCTGTGATTTCCAGCTAAGCCTTGATTAGTGCAAATAATGAACCTCTTGAAGTGCTCCATATATTTGAATCACACTATTTTAAATTATAACTAAAGTATGGTAATTAGTTCCAGCTATAATGGGAATTTTTTATTTCCTTTTATGACTCCTGCAATTTTTGGTTCTTATTAACCTCACCTGATCAAAACCTGTCCCATAAGGTATGAAAAATTTAAAATCTTAAACATTCCTTAGATAAGAAGGCAGAGAAAGACTGTCCCTAACTCCTTAATGATATATAAATCTTCCTCCTTAATCAGACTATTTGTGAGATCTGTAAATGTAGTTTAATCTGTAACCTGACTTAGTGTACCTATAAGATCTGTTTGACAGAAGTTTATTTTCTCAGATAATTGAAATTATAACTATGAGATTATAACTCATTAAATTTTATCAACTTCTGCAATACAAAGCTTTGGGATTATGTATTTTTTTAAAATTTTTTATGGCCTAAGAGGAATGTATAAGATTGCAATATGCAAAAGAATTATTTCTCTGTCTGATGCAATTTTGCCTATATGAGGGCTTGTTAGAGTCCTGATTGGGATTCTGGTTTACTCTGAAGCTCAAGTCCATGTTTGAGCATAATAAGAGCTAGGCTATTGCCTCTAAATTTTCTTCATTGTGGTAAGTATATTTTGGTACCAGTTACTTATAGAGGAGATATTTCTCCCATAGTACAACCCAATAGAAATATGCACTATGAATATAAATAATGCAAATATTTCACAGGATTCATTATATTCACACTCATCAGGACCTGTCTAGTACAATTCTACCTGAATGTTTTGCCAACCCTTCAAATTAAATATATCTCAATGTTGCTGGGTTTTTTTGAGATCAGTTGTTTTATCATAATCATTTCCAAATATTTGCCTCCCCCAACCCCAAATCTCTTATCTTGGAGAAAATTTAAAACCATAAATATTTAAAAAGAAAAAAAAGTTAAGCAAAACAAGCCAACACATTAACCAGGTTTTACATGGTCATAGACAATATTTCACAGGCATAGGCCCTCACCTTTTTAATGAAGGGAGAAAGGTACATTTAATCTTCTTTGTCACCAGGTTTGGCCATTAAAACTACAGAACACTTAGGAGAGTATTGAGATGGTAAAGGGAAGCAAATAGTACATCAACTTCCCTACCATTTCCAAGAAATCAAAGATATAGGTGAAAGTCGAATTAGTACTAGAAAGGGTGACAATTGAAGCTGCATCATTGCTACTGTTTTATGATATTACTTGAGCTCTAACATAATGCATCAAGGCTCCCTTAATTCAATTCAGTAAATATTTATTTATTAAATGCCTACTATGTGCTAAGTACTGTGCTAAGTGCTGGGGATAAAAATTAAAAAAAAGGACAGTTCTTATCCTCAAGAAACTTACAATCTAATGGGGGAGGACAATACACAAACAGAAAGAGGGGTGGGGGGATATGCACAAGGGGATACCTGGTACAAGGTTGAGGCCAAGCCACATTGCTGATGGAAAATAGACTTACCAGGAAGATTGAGTCCTCTTTAAAGGAAGGCTTTAGAAGCACTTTAATACTCATCCCTCTAGTCTGAGGGGAGAGGTCATTGAATTGAAAAAACATGGAATATCAAAACATGAGTCATTCTTCTTGGTAATTAGCTTATCTTGGGGCTGGGAATGTTGGGATGGGCAAAATTTTCCCCAGAAGTAGAAACCAAGCAAAGCAGGAAAATGGAACTGCATTTTCCTGCATTTAATTATTTTTTTCCTCAAGTTCTATTTTGTTCCTCCAATAGAATTTATCATAATAATAATTATTATTTTTAATATTGTTATTGATGTTTTGTTATCATCTAACTCTATAAAATATCCTCTTAGTAGTTTGATTCAGTGTTAACCTTAGGAAGTAATTTAGGCAGTATATTCATGAACATTGAAAATGTTCTCCAATTATTTAAGTTTACTTTTTTCTTTTAAAGGCTGTTATATAGTTATATTTATAAAAATCCCTAGTATATCTTGTTATGTTATGTCCCAGACATTTTATAATTATTTCAAATGAAATTTCTCATTTTTTTCTCTTTCCCAAGAGTTTTATTAATAGTTCATGATTTTCAATGGGGGTGTTAGGTAACTGCTGAAAGCTGATGTAGACTCAGTAGACTCTGGGTACCAGTGAAGGCCTTTGAGAACTGTGTGGGTCAATTACAGTTTGTTTAAAACTTTCTTTGACTCAGTAGCTACAAGAGCCACAAACTTTCTGCTTTTGTTTACTAAAGAAAATGTATGTGGAAATTTACTTTGTGGAATTAATTTTAATTCTTCCCCTTTTAACTATTATTTTGTTTCATTTGATGTTTCTTAATATTTTTGAAATAGTTGGAGAGAGATTTGAGTTTATTCAGAACCTTTCATTCTACCATTTTTTTCTGTAAGTCTGCTTCCTCCTATTCTAAGGTAGCTAGCTTGAGGTAACTTGAATATGCTAATGCCTGGGTCTGGAGTCAGGAAGATTCCTCTTCCCAAGTTCAAATTTGGCCTCAGACACTTATTGGCTATGTGACCCTGGACAAGTCATTTAATCTTGTTTGCCTCAGTTTCCTCATCTGTAAAATGAGCTGGAGAAGGAAATGGCAAACTACTCCAGTATCTTTGCCAAGAAGACTCAACAAGGGGGTCTTAAAGAGTTGGAAATGACACACCTGAAATAACAGAACAGTGCTTGATTGGTTATGGTCACCTTCCTTGGCTCACAGTTATTACTCCTAGGCCAGAGCTATAACTATCTGTGATAGTCTCCTTTATACCTGCTTGAAGAGTAGATGTCCATGATGGCTATGGGTGGCAACAAAAACAATCATAAGTTTAGAAAAGGTAGCTTGTGCTGCCTAAGGAGAACCTGAATTTATAATATTGGGAGAACTAAATTATATATAACCATACCCATGCAGTCATGCCTTGGCATCCTCAGGAGAACTGAAATCATTCTTTTCTTGCAGCTCAATGATGTTATGGGATGATGTCCCCCCAACTCACTGACAGGTTTGAAGTCTGTTGGTTACCCTCAACCTTATTTAGCCTGTCTGCTAAGACAGTTTTACTGGAGAGTGGCTGCTGCACATGCTTCTTGGAGCCTCAGGTGAGAGTTGGGTGACAGGTGGAGTTCAAAGGTGGAAGAAAAGCCCCCAAAAGGGCTCAATAAGCTCTCACACCAGACACACTAGTCATCATGGATACCCCATGTACTCCATTATTGTATTACATTAATATACCAAATTTGTACATATATAATTGCCTATCAATTAGGGAATGGCTAGACAAATTACAGATATGAATGTAATGGAATATTATTGTTCCCTAAGAAATGATGAAGGGAAAGGTTTCAGAGGAACTTGGGAAGAAATATATGAACTAAAGGAGAGTGTAATAAGCAGAACAATATATAAAACCATCATATTGTAAAGGCAAACAACTTTGAAAAACTTAAGATTTCTGATCAGTTCAACAATCAACCATAGTTCCAGAGGACTGAAGATAAAGAATGCCATTCACCTTCTGACAGAAGAGTGATGGACTAAGGTTTCAGAATGAGACATAGTTATTAGATATGGCCAGTGCAGGAATTTGTTTTGCTTGACTATGCATCTTTGTTACAAGGGGTTTTCTTTTTTTTTTTCTCAGTGGGGTGGAGTGTTAGAGAAAATAGATTTCTATGTAGGACAAATAAATTATTAAAAAAAAACCTTGCTTATTTGAAGAGATGTGGAACAGTGCATATAATGTCAGACCCTTTCAGTATATTGCTAAAAAGTTTTCACCAATCTATTTAATTCTTTGTTATAAAAGGTGTTTGTAAAGGGGGAAGGGAAAGGAATGAAAGGGAAAGGAATGAAGCAGGTATTTATTAAGTACATATTATATCCTGGTGAAGAGGGAAGGGTGATAAGGAGGGGGGGAGGATAAATGGTTCTGCCAGGGATGCCTCCCTGGCATCCAGTCTGGAAGGAATTCACCAGGCTCAAGCAAACTTTGAAGACGAAATTGTAAAGTTTATTGTTATGCTGTAGAGAACAGAGGGCTAGATTCTTATGGAACATGCCAACTCGCAGAAGCCGCAGGCATAGTTTTAAGGTGTCAATTATGCTAACTAGGTGAGCAAGGGTGGGATCAGGGAGGAGTTAAGGAGTGGTCAGTGCTCAAAGGACCATACACTTTTAATATCAACTGCTCAGGTGTATTGCCCAAGACTCACTGGGAAATAGCTCAAGGGGGGCTAGCTGGAGGTGTGGTTTTAGGCCTGACATGTCACTAAAGAGTGCTCAGTCTGCCTCCCACCAAGGTCATCAGAGACAGTGTGGGTATATAATTGACTAAGGAGTTACCCTATAGATAAGGTATTGAAGAATTTATGGTGGGGCTGGCCACTCTAACTAAGGGAGATAACATTTACATAACTTATTGTTTCAAGCAGAGATAAACAGGTCATGAGTTGTTGCTGGGCAGAGTGCTGGAAGGGGGGGTGGAAATGTGATCTTACAGACTGCTTTTACAAATTGATTTTACAGACATAAATCCCAAAGCACCCCATTTACAAACTGATGTTACAGATTGATACTACAGACATATATACATCACAAGGACCCCATCACTGGGAGGTAGATGCTATTATTATCCCAATTTTACAGTACAGAGAAGTGAGGCAGAAAGAGGTTAAGTGAATTGTCCAGGGTGATAAAAATGATTGAGAGAGAAAATAACAAATGTTGGAGGGAATGTGGAAAAATTGGGACATTAATTAATTGTTGGTGGAAGTATGAAGTATCCAACCATTTTGGAGAGCAAGCTGGAATTATGCCCAAAGAGTTATTAAAATACCTATACCTTATCTTGCTAGTACCCTAACAATACCACTACTAGATCTATTTCCAAAGACAATTAGGGAAAAGGAAAAGAACCTATAAGTCCTAAAATATTTATAACAGCTCTTTTTGTAGTGGTAAAAAACTGGAAATGGTAGGGATGCCCATCAACTGGCAAATGGCTGAATAAGTTGTGGTGTTTGATTGTGATGGAATACTACTGTAGTATAAGAAATGATGAGCTCAATGATTTTAGAAAAACATGATAGACTTGCGCAAAATAATGAAGAGCAAAATGAGAAGAACCAAGAAAACACTGTATATAGTAACAGCAACATTACTTTAAGAACAACTTTGATTGACTAAGTCATTTTTACTATTCTAAATAACTAAATTACTGTTTAGTTATTTATAATAGGACCCATGAAGCAAGATGCTATCTGCATCCAGAGAAAGAACTGATAAATAAAAATGTATATAGAATGATTTTAAATACATACACATATATACACACACATTTGTGTCTAATGGCCATCATCTCAAAGGGTGAGGTGGGGGAGGAAAAAAAGAAATATACATGATAACTTTATTATGTGTTTAAAAGGAATAACAATTGTACATAATAGATTTGCAGTTTCATGGGCCATCATCTTGTTTTTTATTATATTAATTATATGAATTATATCACATTATATCATATTATATTGCATTACATTATATTATATAATGTTATGTTATGTTATATCATATTATATTAATTATATTGTATTATATCACAATATATCATCATATCATATCATATTATATTATGTTATGTTATATTATATCATATATTATTATTATTATGGAACTGCTCATTTTATTCTATAACTTAAATGATTTAAAAATAAATACAATAAAAACCTAGTAAAAGCCTAAGGTAGAATTTGAATAAAATTCTTCCTGACTCCAGGTTTAGCACTTTATTCACTGAATCACCTAGAGGTACATTGGGAAATGTAACTGATAGAAAAACAATAAAAAGAAAAAACATTTTTTCTAATAAAGAACTAGCAAAGTATCTATTTCAGATTCTAAAAAAATCAAAACTACTTGTAGCTAAGTGTCATAGTAGATGAGTATTGAGCTTGGCATTAGGAAGACTTGGTTTCAAATGCTACCATAGACATTTACTAGCTCTGTGACTATTCAAGTCACTTAACATCTCTCAAGCTCAGTTTCTTCATCTGTAAAATGTGGACAAATGAGCTACTATGTATACTATATAAATCTTAACTATTATTGTATTGTAGTAGTAATAGTGGTAGTAGTACTAGTAGTTGTAGTTGTAGTAGTAGTAGTAGTAGTAGTAGTAGTAGTAGTACTAGTTGCAATCCTGAAGGCCAGGTATGTTGCATCATCATCATTACTCCCCATGGGTAATGTTAAATATACTGTTAAAGAGGTTTAGGGGTATCTAGGCTTTCTGCCAGTGGCTCAAACCCCACAAATAGTATTCTCTCCCACAGATCAGTTCCATTTAGCAATTTATAGTTAGATTAGCTTTTACAAAGGGATAGTTATTTCAAAGGTACAACCAGAAATATACAAATTGACTCCTTAACACATATGGTTTAATCTTTCCCTTCACCCCTGCCCCCCCACCTTAGTTTCTGAGTAGGGAAAGGAGTAGGGGAAGGAAGAGGAGAAGACAGAGAAGAGGAAGGTAATGAGGTTTACAATTTAGCTTAGTTCCTATAGAGCACAATCTCAAAAAAACCCTCTCATACACATTATTTTCTTGGGGCTTCCCTCTAGGTTGGATGGTGGCAAACATCCCACCTAGAATCTTGGTTCCAATGTTATGGAGATTTCCACCAGCATCTGAAACTGTGAATGACGAACCAAATAAAACAGAAACAAACTACTTGCCCTCCCACCCCATGCCCATTTCTTGGAGCAGAGTACAAAGGAGGAGAGAGTATACCAATTCAGTGCATGGCATCAGCTCTGTTAGTGAACTGTGATCTTCACCCTCATGATGGTAGAAAGAACAAGGAGTAGGAAAGAGCTCACAGAAAAGAGAGAGACTGTCTCAGTCTGGCACTTTTTAAAGACTCTGTCTATTCTGGCTAAGCAACCAATCAAAGGAGACATCTGCCACCACAACACACAGAGAAGCAGGGTGATTCCATGTTAGACTACCTGGATACAAGGCTACATTACAATTATATTTCAATAAAATATACTTTCTTTGTAATCCTTTCCATTTTGGTTTATGCAGTTACAGACATCCTGAGAAGGCATGCATAGGCTTCACCAGACTACCAGAGGTGTCTATGACAAGCAAAAAGGTTATATATTCCCTCTCTGTCTCTTTCTGATCTCATTCACTCCCATGGCTTTAATTACCACCTTTAAGAAAATTCACTACAAAATTTCTGTCTCTATCTCTGACCTCTTTTCTAAAATCCAGGCCTTGACTTCCAGATTCTTACTTTATATTTCCAACTGTGCATCCACTGAGCACCACCTATCCAAAATTAAACTCATTATTATGCCTGCCTCCAAAACCTTCTGTGGAAGTGCTTTTCTCAGGAAAATCTTCTATTTCCTCATCTGTAACGTAAGAAAATTGGGCTAAATTCTAAATTGGGCTAGATCCATGACTTGGTATGTGTTGTCTTCCCTATTGTATTTTAAGTTCTTTAGATGTTTGGATGGACCCATAAATATCACCTCCATGTTCAAAAATTCTAAAATCCATCTTTCTACCATAATCTATTGACTTTTTACCTCTCCTCCTACCTCCACTTACCAAACCCTATACTTAGTCCACACTATGACCTCAAATTCCTTGATCCCCCAATTCTCTCCCAGGCTGTTTTCCCTGTACTTTCCATTCTCTCCTTTTTTTTTTCCATCTTGATCTTTTGGGCAATCATTGCAACTCTACACTGTCTTACTCTCAGGTACCTATCCCTTTTATAATTTCTTTAATTGTACCCGACTGAACCTCAGCATTGGTTCACTCCTCTCATTCACTACCATTATTTCTGCACACATGATAATCAAGGTGGAGAAAATTCACACAACCTTCTGATTGTGTTCAGTATAAATTTATTTTATACAGTCTCTAGATTGACCTCTCACAGTTGCTAGGCAATCCTCTAGTTCCTCTATTTTCAAAACACTGCCTCACTATCTACAGTAACTCTTCTGAACCTCATCCTCTCAGTTGATAAATGCCTTATATTTTATAGAAAAAAAATTGAGATTATTTGTCATGAACTTCCTCTTCTCCATTCTTCCCTATCTCACATCATTTTGATGCTTTCTACTACTCTCTCCTCTTTCACACCTGTCCTCCATGATGAATGATCTTTACTCCTTACCATGGGCAATACCTCTACCTGCTTAAACAATCCCATTCTTTCCCATCTTGTTAAATAAAATATCCCCTTTGTCATCGCTACTCTTTCACTTATTGAAAAATCTCTATTTGTTCCTTTAGTGTCTACAAATATACTAATGTCTCCCCATGCTAAATAAATTCTCACTTGATCCTTTCATCATCCTTTTTGTCCTATATCTCTTGTACCCCTTGTGGCTAAAGTCTTTGAAAATGTCATCTACAATAGTTACCTCCACTTTCTTTCCTTTTACTGTCTTCTTAACCCCTTATAATCTGATTTCCAATCTTACCATTCCACTGAAAGTACTTTCATCAAAGTTATCAATGTTGTCTTAGCTGCCAAATCCAATTGTCTTTTCTCATTGCCTTCTATTCTTTCATTTGTTTGGATCTGCTTAACATTTGCTCCAGTCTAATTCTGAAGGAATGATTTTCCTCAGTGAGCTTTTGAGATTCTTTTTCCATCTGGCTAATTCAGCTTTTGAAGGCATTCTTCTCATTGCCTTTTTGAGCCTCTTTTGCCATTTGAGTTAGTCTATTTTTTAAGGTGTTATTTTCCTTAGTCAGGCTATTGACTCTCCTTTCATACTTTTTTTGCGTCTTTCTCGTTTCTTTTCCCAATTTTTCCTCCACTTCTGTTATCTGCTTCGTAAGGTCCTCTTTGGCCTATAACCAGCTCTTATTTTCATTTGGGGCTTTTGGTGCAGGAGTTTTGACCTCCCAGTCCTCCTCCTATTCTATGCTCAGATCCTCTTTGCCCCCAAACTAGGAGACTAATGTTGAATTTTTCTGTTTATTTTGTTTCCTTTGCCTAGGCATGTTGCCACTCAATTACTTGACTTTTGGGCTTGTTGTCACAGTAGGACTCTGCCACCAGCCAGGGGAGTTTCTGTACCAAATGCTGGGGTTTTCTCAGCTGCTGGAGGTATTAGGTGGGTGTTATTTATGAAGCATCCACATGCTCTGGCAAGCTGGTCACAACCCAAGACCTCCACCCCAGACCGCAATCCAGATCCAAGAAGGTTAAAGCAAGAGCAATTACTCCCCCCAGACTGATCGCCTGGTCCCCCTACATTCCACAGGCCAGGAACTGAAGCTGACTCATATGTCCTCTACTGTCCTAAAGTGTCTCAGTGACTTCTTGCCCCCAGGGAAAGAGACCAATGAGCTCTCCCCACTAATGAGTCCCAAAGTCCATACTGCACTAACAACTCACTTTGTCCATGGCATCTATGTGTTGGTAATTCTGGAAACACCACAGCTGCTAGTGTTCTAGAGTCCCTGCAGCTGGTTGCTGGTCCAGCCCTGATGGGGCTAAAACCTCTGGGTCAAGAGGGGCTGGGCTAGGCTCCCAGAGCACTGCACTGGCCGCTTCCTGCCAGGCTGCCAGGCTGTCCTCAGTGGGAGGTTAGCTTCTCTGTGTCATTTTGTGGGTTCTGTAGCTCCAGAGGTTGTTCAGAGTCCCCTTTTACATGAATTTGGAAGTGGTGTGGGTCAGAGCTATAGGGAAATGCTTTTACTACTTCGCCATCTTGCCTCCACCCCCAATTGTCTTTTCTCAATCCTCATTCTCCTGGACCTCTCTGGAACCTTTAACACTTTTGATCACTTTCTTCTCCTATCAGGGTTGGGCAACCCAAGGCCTTGAGCCCACATGTGGCCATCTATCTCTTCAACTGTGGCCTTTGACTGAGTCCCAGTTTTAGAAAACAAATTCTTTTATTAAGGGGATTTGTTGTGTGAAGTTTGGATTCAGTCAGAGAGTCACACCTGAGGACCTAGAGGGCCACATGTGGCCTCAAGGCCACAGGTTCCCCATCCTTGTCCTAGATAATCTCTTCTCTCTAGGTTTTCAGGGCACCACACTCTGCTGGTTCTCTTCCTATCTATCTGACCATTCCTTCTCAGTAGTTTTGTTGGATCCTCATCCAAATCATCTTCTCTTAATTCTCAGTGTTCCACAGGGATCTGTCCATGGCCCTCTTTTCTTCTCCCTCTATACTATTTCACTTGGTGATTTCATCAGCTCCCATGGATTTAATTACCACCTATATGCTAATGAGTCTCTATCTTTATCATCTCTATCCTAGTCTAACTTCTCTGCTGATCTCCAATGGCCTTTCAGATGTCTCTAACTGAATGTCCAGTAGATCTTAAAATAAATATATCCAACATCAAATTCATTGTTTTTCTCCTAAACCTTATCTCCTTTCTTCCTCCTTCTTATTACTGTTGACATTAGTAACATCCCCAAAGCCCCCCATGCTCACAAAAAGGTGTTATCTTCAATTTCTCACTATTCCTCACCCCCATCCAATCTTTTGCTACAACATCTTTCCAACCCATCCTCTTCTCTCCTCTGACATTGCCACCACTCTAGCATAGGCCCTCATCACCTCACAATGGACTATTGCAATAGCCCGCTGTAGTTTGCCTGACAAGTCTCTCTACTCCATTCAGTCCTCTACTCAGCCATCAAAGTGATTTCCATAGGGGAGAGGTCCAACCATGTCACCCCTATACTCAATAACTCCCAATCCATGATAAAATACAAAAGTGCTCTGTCACTTAAAACCCTTCATCACCTTGCCCTCTCCTGCCTTTCCAATCTTACACTTTACTTTTTGACAGGTACTCTTCTGTCCAGTGACATTGGCCTCTTGCCTGTTCCACAAAAGAAATCTTCCATCTCTAGGCTCTAGGCATTTTCTCTAACTGTCCCCTTTCCTGTAATTTTTTCCTTTCATATGTCTACCCACTGGTTTCACTAACTTCCTTTAATTTTCAACTAAACTTCCATCTTCTACAAGAAGCTTTTCCTAATCCATTTGAATTCTAATGCCTTCCCTCCATTAATTATGTACTACTTGGCCTTTATACAGTTTGTACATGTTTGTTTGCTTGTTGTCACCCCGTCCCCACTTCTACCCCCATTAGATTGAAGTTCCTTGAGGGCAGGGACTATTTTTTTTCCCTTTTAACATTCCCAGGGCTTTACAGAATATCTGACCCTTAATGTTTAATGACTGATTTGGATTGAATTGGATCTTAATCACTTTTGTATGCCAGAAAACAAGGTGCCTTCTATATAGTGAAAACTCAATGGATGTTTGTTGGATGAATGAGGTCATTAAATATTACTCTACATTTGGAACTTTACAAGATGATCTGGAATTAAATAACTCAGATGTTGTGTTATTTAAATAAGACACATAAAACTATTTATTTTTTAAATGGAGTATTGATTTTGAAGTTGCTTGTGAGATAGTTCATATGTTAAAGATAAAGAGAGTAATTTAAACCATAAAGTTAAGTTTAATACAAACAGAAAACCAAGTGACATGAACACCTTTTCCTCAAAGGGAAACTAAAATTTAATGTGGATAGGGTTTTTCTGAGAAAATGTAATCCCCTTGAGGGAAAGGACAGTTTTAATTTTTATCTTTGTGTCTTAAGAGTTTAAGCTTGTCATTTAGTAAATCCTTATTGATTAATGGCTTTGATAAATATATACAGTACAATGTATATATAAATATATACATGTATGTGGAAAGAAAGAAAGAGATAAAGAGACCAAGAAATAAAGAAAAAGGGCTAAAGATAGAGAGACATAGAGGAGACAGCCATAGTGAGAAGACAGTGATAGAGATAATAAAGTGTCACATTTACCACTATATTTAGAAGCCAAACCATCAACCACAGCTGAATTTAAGACAAAACTACATTGAAAAGTCTATTAACTCAGTTCTTGGGAAATTTCCTATTGGTTTTTCACTTTAGGAACTCTCAGCTGTCTCTTTTATTTCTCATTCATATTGAATGTTGGTAATTTCACATCTACTTTGATTACTTATTAATTTAACCCCAGGCTAAAACTTGCTACAGATTGAGGTTGTTTTTGTAAAATATGGTCTCAAATTATATTGCTATCAGTTTGTTTTCTTATTTCAGGTGCAGAGTTATAATTTCCTTTTCAAAGAAAACACTACTATGATGGCTACAAAAAGAATGATAGTTAAATTAACTTTTTCTTTTGAAAAGCTCAAACTCCTTATTTTTCAGAACGTCTAAATATTTGTTTTAACTTGTTCCACTACTCTAAAGCTTGCAAACTGAATGTTCATGCCTTATGGGCAGGATTTAATCATCTTTCTCTTCCTACAGTCTCATCACAGGAGAATTTCCAAACTCTGATGTCCACTTAAAAAGACTGTCAAACATGATCTCCTAAGAGAGTCTGTGGGATAACTTGACTGGTAAAGAACACATTCTCCAATTTGTCTGGATGAATGTCAGGGATTAATGTCTTGAGTATTGGAGAACAATGAGAAAATTTTTAATTAGGGTCCTTCTTTGTTCTTCCTTGTCAAAAGTAAGCATGTGTTTCTTTAAGTATGTGTTACCTACATTAAATTCAATAAAGCCTATCCAAAAATAATAATGAGTTTAAATTTCACATAGTGGAAACTAGGATTAATAAACATATTCCTATATTCAGAAAGGAATTATGTCAAAAATATGATGGAGATTCAAATGAGATGAATTTTCTAATATCATCTAAGGTTTGTGATGGTAGTTTACTATTTAGTCATAATACTATATTATATATGTTATTTTTTACATATTGTACTATTTTACATAGATTATGTATATTATACTATTTAGTTATTATACTGTAATATCACTTTTAATCAACAATTTTTACTTGAGACAGAGGTCTTTGGTACATGGGTGGGGAGAGCAGACTTATCTTCTTTCTGGCTTGTGTACAGTGCCTGGCCCATAGCAACAGCTTAATAACTGTTTGCAGATTGATTGGATACCTTCACAACAAATCTGGTAACCTCACCATATGACACAACTAATTTTGTTATTACCTACTCCAAGTTCAGCACCAAATGCAAGTTCACAGTTCATAAAAATACAATGAGAATATATTTATAGGTTGAAAAAAAAATTAAGACCTTATAAAAGTATTTATACCAATGAATAATGAGCTCTTCCCTGGAGATTTTTATAGCCTTAGTCACTAAAAGTTGTGAAAGTGATATGGCTTGCAGCAGGCATTCCTCTGCCTAACTTCCCTTGGCAGGTGGCATCAATTGTAATTTTTTCTGTGTCACCTCTCCTATGGTTCCATGAAATTCCAAGTAGTTGTTAGCTCATTTTAGTCAAATTACTTATAGTCTTTATTATTTTAATTCTAAGGTCTTTAAAATGAACAATGATAGTGTGAAAAGGTAATGCAGACTTTTAATGCATCTATCATCTACTGATTCATTTATTTGTATAATTAATTAATTTATTTGAGGAACTGCAATGTTAGGGTGTTTGAGGAAGTATTAGTATGTATGTTAAGTTCCCCTGGCAAGAGGGTAGGATTTAGGGAGTTGGGAAAGACTGAACCAGGCACTGGACTCATTGAGGAAAGAAGAATGTCTTGGGGTTGGTAGATAGCAATTTGAGAATTTTGACTGGATAGTAAATATGGATCGAATGAATCTTAGAGGAGGAGAGGCTATGGAGCACTGGGAGAAGAGGGAGAGTTTGGAAGTGGCAAAGGGGAACAGCAAGTGTTCCAACTCCCTAAAATTGATCACTATTGAGTCTGAATGATGAGCAAAAGTGCTACCAGTGCTTAAGGGTTACCAGGGAAGCTGTGTTGTCAGGAGAGAATTAAATATCAGTGAGAGCCAGAAGATGGAAGGAATGGGGAAAAATAAGAATTGAAGATGAAAGCAAGTTTGTCATCCATAGAGCAGGCATTCCAGAGAGTATAATGGAAGGGGTGGGTAGCTTTAAACTGAGACATTGGTGGAGGTTGGGTTGAGGGGAATGGGAATAAGGGACTAAGCAGTGTGGGAGAGAAAATTTGAATTTGAATTTGAATAATGACACTTTAGGGGTCAGAGTCACTGGTGTGGGGAGAGTATGGTTAGGTAGGAATTTGTTAATCATTGAAAGCTGAGTTCTAATAGGTTATCAACATTCCTTGGGTTATAGCAGCATGTAGCATAGGTTGGGGAACAATTAGGGGAGCTGATTGAATTGATGTGGTTTGGATTTGCTGGGAACCCTGATAACATGGCTTGGGGCTTCTGGGAATCCCTAAATATTAAGGTACAGGGAAGCATTGCCTGGAAAGTATTCACATACTCAAACCTTTCAGTCAAAGTGGCAAGGTTTATTGTAACAGTAATAGGGCTAGATTCCTTGTGAATCTTCAACTTAATGGGGGTGAGACTGATGCTTATATACCAAAAAAAAAGGACAGTGAAAGGATCTGGATAGGATTAAGGAGTGGTAATTAGTCTGGGGTTGCCGAAGTGCAATAGAGAAAGGAATATCAAGTAAACTACTTAGGTGATCTAGGTGGGCTGTGGTGGACCAGATGCCTTGGGTAGAGGCACCATTGGTCTGGAATACTGAAATGTAATTAAAAATTCAGGGACTGGGTTGCTTTCAAAGACATGGGCTTTTCCTTTTAGGGATCCAGGTCCCATCACCCCATTAGAATGTTTTTTCTTTCCTTCCCCAGCAGCAGTTATATGACTTTAGTAAAGTTCCTTAATTTCTCTGGTTTTAGTCTCTTCATTTGTAAATCAAGGGGATTGAGCTATCTCTGCAATTCAGAGTTTCTAAATCTCAAGCCACAGTTGTCTTCCATTTACATGACTAGAGCACAAATCATCACTTCTGAATGTAGGCTGTAATCAAACACATGCAGCTTAATTTATAGTTTTAGGAAGCTCTTCATTGGTCATTTTCTCTTCTGGAACATAATTTCAGGACAACCCTTCTTCTCTGGCCACCTCCACAACCAGCTTGACAACCTACTCCCCACTTGATGAGTGCCCTTTTCTCCTACTCACTTTTGTGCTCACAAACTCTGAATTTTGAAACCATGGACCATGATCTATCCCTCCACTAGAAAATAAACTCCTTGAGTACATGGTCTCTGCTTTCATGTTTATATACAGAGTTCTCAGCACAATCTTTGACACGTTATAAGCATTTGAATGCATTTATATTCATTCATTCACTGATTAATTTTATAAATACATAATTCCACATTAATATTTACCTTTTGGACATTTCAAAATGTATGTCCTAAAAGCATCTTGAACAAATTGAGCTCAACATCCTCCCTCCAAACATCTCTATTCTGTCAAAGACACCACCATTCTTATAGTCTCCCAGGTTTATAACCTGGGTATTATCCTTGACTCCTCAATCTTTTTCACCTCACATATCTAATTAATGACCAGATCTTGTTAATTTTCTCTCTACAACATCTTTCACAGCCAGTGCTTATACCTCTTCTCCAGCTGCCTATGACCTTAGTTATGCAAGTTCTCTTAATCTCTTGCGCATATTATTCCTATAGCTCCTAATTAATCTCCTTGCCTAAAATTTCTCACAATTCCTATCCATTCTTCACAATGCTGCCGAGGTTATTTTCTTTAAGTGCAGACCTGACCATGTGATGCCTCTACTCAATTAACTTCAGTGGCTTCCTATTGCCTTCAGGATGAAATATAAACTCCTCTATTTAGATTTTAAAGTCCTTCACATGCAGCTCCCATTACTCTTCCACACTCTGTGATCTAACCAAAAAGGATTTCTCTCCTTTTCTCATAATCAACACTCCATCTCCCTTCTCTTAGCTCTTGTATTAGCTAATCCCATTGCCTACCTCTTACCTTTGTCTCTTGAAGTCTGTCTCTTCAGTTAAGATCTTGTGAATGAAGCCTTTCCTAGCCTTAGGAAACTGTCTCCCAAGCTACCCTTTTAATGACTTTACATATTTGTATTTATTTTCTTTATATTCATGCTATATCTATATTATGTAGTCTTGTCTTCCTCATTAAAATGTGAGCTCTTTGTGAGTAGGATTGTTTCATCCTTTTCATTTGTATGATCCCTAAGACCTATCACAGTGCCTAATGTATGGCAGGTGCTTAATTATGCTTGTTGACCGAATGGTCTAAGATATATGAGTCCTGTTATCTTCTACTTTTTGCCTGCCTGTTACTTAAGTTATTTTCTTTTTTATTCTTTTAATGAGAAATGTGATGAAAACCCTTTCTCCTTTGGTTTGTTCCTTACTCTCAGTCTGCTGTGAAAACCAAATGTAAACATAAAAACCATCTGCTCTAATCCTAGTTTTCTGTTAAAAATGTACCTCATGTACTAAGGGGGTCATGAACCTGGCACAATTGCCCAAATGCTCCAGGAAGCAATAAAAGTCACGTGTTCTTAACCAACCAAACCAGGGAAAAGCCCAGCTCCATCTCCTCTCTCCAAAGCCATCTTTGGTATTAAAAAAAACTTCTTTGTTTTTTGTCATGCCCCTTTTTTCTTTCTAAGGCGATCTTAAAGGCAAACAAATAATAAGAACAAAACCAAAGAAAAATCCACACCTTCCTAGAAGTAGAGGGGAAAAAAATCATTGAAATATGGTAACTTAGCAAGCAATCAGACATTGAAAAAACTGGAATGGGGGTGGGGTGAAGACAGTGGGTTGGGGAAAGTAAGCACAGAGGCATAAAAATGGGTTTAATTAAATTAAAGCATTTTGGGGGGGCAGAAATGGGTGCAGATCTGTGATTTTATCAGGTTAGAGAAACTGCATCTACTAAGGCAGATCTATGTTCTATCTATAACTTCTAGTGTTAGAAAGCTCGGGGTGGAGGGAGGAAGGAAGAGGGAGGAGAAGGTAAGGGACTGGATCATAATCATAAAAAGTGCTTATCAGTTGCAGAACCTCAATTGAGATCTTTTTGTTCCAAATTTTATCTACCATCCTAGCTACCCGTAATATGAATTCACACATTTTGTCTATCACACAAACTCTCTCTGATGTATTTTTACCTTACTGATTTAAAATAATGAAAGTAATATCCATAAAACAATGAAAATTTTTATGTAGTACAGCTAAAAAAAACCTTTTGAGCTCACCTAATTCAACCTCCCCCCCATTCTACACATAAGTAAACTGAGGCCCAGGTAGGTAAAGTGACTCACCCAGAGTCGCACAGGTTTTAAGTTTCTGAGGTAAAATTTGAACCCAGTAAAGCACTATACTAGATGTTAGGTAAATACCAAGGAAAAAATAAAATAATTTCTACCTTCAAAGAGTTAAGGAATGGTGATGGGGGCAGACCAGAAAGGCTTCCTGGGGAAAGTAACAGAGAAGCTTATCCTTGAAAGAAGATTCTGAAAAGTAGAGATTAGGAAATAGCACATTGTAGGCATGGAGGAAAATTTGTGAGACTGTCTGTGGGTTGTAGATGAATATGTGAATAGGAGCAGTGAAAAACAAGGCTGAAGAGAGGTAGCTTGTGACATATAAATCTTAAATATCAAGCAGAGTAGTTTGTATTTTCCCTTGGGGCAATGGTGAGCTAATGAAATTCTTTTAAGAGGAGTGTGATGTGGTGAGATCTGTTAGTGAAAAAGGTTATTTGGACAACTGTGTGAAGATTGGATTGTAGAGGGAAAGGTTGGATTGGAAGCAGGGAGTCAATTAGATAGCTTTAAAAATAATCCCACAAAAGACTCTGAGGGATTAAACTATTAAAATGATGTGAGTGGCAAGAAGATTTGAGAAAGGTTGTGGATATAAAACTTGTAGGACTTGGAAAGTGATTGGACATAAGGGTGAGAATTAAAGATGATGTGTTGTATGATTGGGAGTGTGGTAGTGACCTTAACAGAAACAGGAAAGAAAGGTGGAGGGTTAGATTTTAGGGCAAGGAAGGGAATAATGAGCATATAGAGTTAGAGATTCTGATGAGTTATCCTATAAAGACATCCACCAAGCAATTGAAGGTTCAGGAGTTGAGTTCTAGAGAAAGATTGGGGATGGATATTTATATTTGGAAATTATCTCTGTAGAAATGGTAACTCAACCTCTAGGAATAATTGAGATCACCAAAGGATAAAATATTGGAAGTGAAAAAGGCACAGGACATAAACTTTGGGGGAAACCTTTCTGAGGAGTGGGGGTAGAATTTGTATGTACAAACCAATGACATTCCAATAAAATATAACCTGGCTAATCAGAGTATCAATTATGGAGGAAAGAACTTGGAATGATTCCCTAAAATTACCCCCTACCTATCCTATTGATTAACCTAAGGTTATTGCTAGGGATACTTTCATAGCTGAAACAATGTGGCCTATTCTGTTTATACTTCCTTGGCCATAAGAAAACAACATCAAAAACAAACAATTTCCACTGCACTCCAAAAGGAACACAGTGAATGTCCAAACTCCCAAAATCTACCTTCAATGAGGTCCCAAACTGATGATCTTAGCCCATCCCTAAATCAGGCACAATTCAAACTTACCTTGAGTCATTTTGTACTGGTGGTGGTTTCCTTCCCCCAGCAGAACCACAGGTTGTTATTATTAGAAATAAATCCGTGTTTTCTTTATTCCCCCCATAACTGAAGCATATGTGGTGATTTAGCAGAGTTCACTGAGATGATGATGAGGCATTATAGGAAATCCCTTTCAAACTTTATCGTGATCACTAGATCAGAGTTTTCAAGCTGGAAGGAAGCCTTTAGATTATCTAAAAAGTCCAATCCTTTAATTTTATAAAGATTTAAACAGATCCAGAGAGTTGATACAACTTGCTTATGTGTAGTAACTTAAGTTGCAGAGCTGATTTTTGAATCCCTGACTCTGGATTCAAATCCATGATAGAATACCTCTAGCAGAATACCTCCACATTTTTTTGTTTGTATGTCACTGACCCTTTGGTAGTCTGGTGAAGCGTTTTACAGAGGAAGCATAGTTATTAATATATTAAAGTATAAAATAAATATAGCATAGATACATAGGATATATGTATAAATGTGTATATGTATGTATGTGTATATACATATATTATACACACACACACACATATTTTTTTTCCACAGCTCCAAGGTTAGGACTCCTGATCTCACATTACATTACATCCTCCATCAAGCTGCTTGCTTTTGCACTGGCTCCTCCATTGTGCCTGGAATTTTATGCCCACTCACCTCTGTCTGTTCTGTTAGTTGCACTGGCTTACATTAAGACTCCTCACTTTCTACAGGAGATATTTTCCATTCCCTCAGGCTGCTAGTTCTTTCCCCCTCAGATTACTTCCCAACTACTCTGCATACAACTTGTATGTACCCTGCTATTTATTTACATTTTGCCTTCCCCATTAGAATTTGTTTTTTTTTTTTCCACTTTTTGGAGGGCAATTGGGGTTAAGCTGCCCAAGGTCACACGGCTAGGTTTTTGTTTGTGTGTGCATTAAGTGTCTGAGGCCAGATCCGAACTCAGGTCCTTCTGACTTCAGGGTCTACTCACTGCGCCAGCTAGCCGACCCCCCCCCCCCCATTAGAATTTAAGATCCTTGAAGGGAATAGACATCTTTTTCTCCATATCCCAGAACTTAGGAAGGTGCCTGGCTTTATCAGCACTCTTCACAACAAATATCCATAGGTAGTTCTTTGCAACACTATGCCCCATCCATCCCATTTATGTTTGAAAGCATTTTTCTTACCCCATTTTGAATTGAGAAATTGAGAAATTGAGGCTTCATCATCTCCTAATGTTACATAACTTTGTCTTAGTTTTGTGCCCTAGTCCTGGTCCTAGCCATGACTACTTCACCCTCTAGTCTCCTGATGTCACATTAGTTCCATAATACTCTCTTCCCTTCTGTGAGTTGAGTCAAGAGTCATAGACATTGTTGTTTCTCAACTTTAGAAAGCAGGGAATACATAAGGGGTAAGAGAAGACTTATTCCTCAAGATTGCCTTGTAATGGGGGTGAGGAAAGAGAGAGGGAGGGAGGGAAGGAGAGAGAGAGAGAGAGAGAGAGAGAGACAGAGAGAGACAGAGAGAGAGACAGAGAGACAGAGAGACACAGAGAGACGGAGAGAGACAGAGAGACAGAGAGAGACAGAGAGACAGACAGAGAGATAGAGAGACAGACAGAGAGAGAGACAGAGAGACAGAGAGAGACAGAGAGACAGAGACAGAGAGACAGAGAGAGACAGAGACAGAGAGACAGACAGAGAGATAGAGAGACAGAGAGACAGAGAGAGACAGAGACAGAAAGAGAGACAGAGAGAGAGAGAGACAGAGAGAGAGAGAGAGAGAGAGAGAGAGAGAGAGAGAGAGAGAGAGAGAGAAAGAGAGAGAGAGAGAGAGAAGGAGGAGGAGGAGGGGAGGAGGAGGAGGGAAGACAGAGGCTTTACCAAAGCAGAATCAGAGTTGCCACTGAAGATGTGGAATATAATTTTATATTATTTGTCTCCACTTTAGGCCTCAGGAATTTCTTATATATACATCTAAGTGTATATATAAGAAATTACTTTACAGCTTTAACTAAGATTACATCACTATTCTATATTTAAATCCATAAATCTAATTGTGCTCCAAATATAGAAAATAATCCCTAGAAACTAGACAAATCGCATCATCAATTTTAACTAAAAAGTTGAACCCAACTATAACTTTTAATTTTTAATCCACTTGTATCACTATTAGAACTGTATCCTATGCCTGAATGTTTAAATGTAAAAAAAAAAATAGTCTCGAGTTAAAAAGATGCAGTGATTTCAAATGTGCCCTTCTATATTTTATTGCATCTATTTTTATTTTAGCATAGTCTGAAATGAATTAAATATTTATTTTCTGAGCAACCTTCATCCAATATTATTTCCTTTTATTTTGGAAGCTTGTCAGTATTCCCCAGAAAGGTAGAAGTATAATACAATCAGAAGTGTTCCTAATCTGTATTATTTGAACTTCTATTTCTCCCTCTGTCTCTGTATCTGTCTCTCTCTCATATATCTATATATGTATATATACCTATATATTTAAATAGATAGATATAGACATGCAAAATTCATTATAAGTTATTTCCTTAGTAACTCTGTGTATTTTATGCATTTAAAATATTTTACAGAGAAGGCTTCATCAATCTGCCAAAAGAGTCCTAGATACACAGAAAGGTTAAGGACCCCTGCTCTGGAAGACTTGGGAAGGTTTTGTGTTTGTACCTTCTTTGTCACTGATATAATCCCCCAAAGTTAAAGTTCCATACTCTTCAAAATGAGGCAGCAAGTAATCATACTCATTGAAGTCCCTTTGGAGATACTGGGATTTTATTCATTAGTGAGCAAATGGATCCACAACAGACACCTACTTTTAAATTCAGATAAGCATTACTGGAACATGGTCATTCTACCATGAAAACTTTGCCAAGAACCTTTTTAGCTTTTAGCAATTTACTTCTAACCCACAGTTGTAAGATGTCAGAGAACACCAAGCTGCTTGCTTATTATTGTGAAAGTGTTAATATATCATTGTGAGCATTCATTTGGATGTCTTAATTTAGTATATATGTATATGTATATATGAGAGATTCCTGAATTGATATTGACAATGCATATCTGATGGAGAAATAGGCAAATTGCTATGCCTGAACACCTTTGTTTTTTAGTCAGCTCTGCAGAGTATCCTCTCCCTACATTAAATAAAATCAGAGACCAGAGTCTCTCCTTTCCTTAGTGATTGGAAGCAAAAGGAGAGCATAAAGAAGGGTGAATCGGCATACCTTGTGTTCCCAGGGGCACTCAGGCTCAAAAATGCTAGTCAGCTGCTTCACAATCAGACAATTTGGTTGCAGAAATGAAAGTATTTTTCTTGAACAGATGCATTACTTCCATCTTTTAAAAGACCCATTGCTTTGGGACTCAAAAGATCTTTCTGCCTCTTTTCCTGGATAGTCTTATTCAGAGAATTCTTATTAAAAAGAAAATCAACTTTCCTGCCACTTAGGTGAAAGTGGAAAGAGAAAGCTTTTCTTATATTACTCACCTTGTGATTTCACATTTCAAATTATTTCCCCTTTTATACTCAATTCTAATCAATACTTTAAAATGCTGTGTAATAAAATATTAACAATTATTGATTAGAGTCCACCAATTGTGTGAATGAATTCTTTATTGGTTACATGATTACACTATTTTTCTTTTTTATACCCCCAAAGAGCATAATATGTTTTAAATAAGGTTGTACTTTTTTTTTAAACACAGAGAACCTGAAATTAGCATATTCTTTAGCATTTTACATCTCAAAAGTTATTATGACATTTAAACAAAAATACGTAGAGACTAATACATATTTTCATGTTGAAAAATAAATCACAATCTGAAGTTTGTTTTGTTTTTGTTTTACAAATAATACACTGAACAAGTTACACACAACACAGAAAACTGCTTGAGAAGCACACAGTCCAGGTTCTATTGAGAGAATGCCTTGTAGGATTCAATACAGGTCGTAAGGTGTTTTAATATCTGCCAGACAAATCACAAAGGCCTCCCAGACTATAGCAACAGATGATCTCCTTGAAGGTTTTCCTTAGTTCTTGACTCCGGAGGGCATAGATAAGGGGATCAATGATGGAATTACACATGATGAGGATGAGATAAAAGTTGAAATGGGACATGAAACACACACAGTATGGATTTTGGGGACATGAGATGTAGAAAATCAGATGGAGGAAAAAGGGGGCCCAGCAGACCACAAAAACCCCAATCAGGATGGTCAAGGTAATAGCCCCCTTCATATTGGCCCCTTGGCGGATGGTGCCTGTGCCAGGGAGAACCGCAATCCTCTTAATGTGAAGTCGGGCCATCAGGAACATGTGAACATAGAGAGAAGCCATGAGAGCTAGCATGGTGAAAAACATACTAATGAGACAGATAATGACAGCACTACTGTCAGAGTAAATGATAAACAATATGCCCGACACTGTACAAGCTGCCCATATACAAGTGATGATGATCCCAACCCGCCTAACTGTCATGATATTATGGTATTGGAGAGCATAGAAGATAGTAAAGTACCTGTCCACTGCAATAGAGAGAAGGCTGCAAATAGAGGCAAGCAGAGAACTACAAATCACTGAGTCAATGACATTATCAATGTTCACTGTGAAACTTTGTGCATCGGTGTCGGTGCTGTTTAGCAGGGTGATGACAATAGTCTCTGATCCATTGGAGACGCTCACGAGCATGTCAGCCACCGCCAAGCTACAGATGAAGAAGTACATGGGAGAGTGAAGATTCTTGTTCTTGGCAATTGCCACGATCACCAGGATGTTCTCCAACAAACTGATGATACCCAGGGTGACAAACACCTCAGGGGAGACAAAAAGTTGTTCATAGCAGCCCCTGTCCAGGTAACCTTTGCTGAGGGAGTCATTGGTGCTACTGTGCAATACATAGCTGTGGTTCCAGAAGTGGAGAGAGGGGTGCATTCCGTGGTAGTAGATTTCATTTTGGGTGGAGTTCATTTTGGAAAGAGCTCAGTAAAACTCCTGCTGAAATTGTTTGAAAACCTGTAGTCCCCTTTGAGGGGCTTTCCTCCAGTCCCTCAAGGTAGCAAGTCAGAAGATGTTCCCGGCACTCAGTGGCACGTCTCCCACAATTTTAATGTAATTCAGAGCAGTTCTGAGCATCGACTCACTTTTAGTCCCGAAGTTTAATCAGTCTCAGCCTCAGCTGCAAAGAGCTTCAGTCGTTCACATCTTCTTCCCTCTCTTCTCCCTTGAGCTTTTTCTTAAGCCTTTTTTATTCGATCCAATTCAAAATCATTTTTCCCCTAGTAACCGCTGTTTCACAGAGAGAGTTCAGGGTTGATATGCTAATGTCAAACGCAGCCTGATAGAAACTATCACCAAGTGCAGGCATCATGCAGAATGTCAGAAGCTGTGCATGCCTGCTGCTGATTTTTATGGTGTGAGAAGGAAGAAAAAAAGGGGGGGGGGTCTAGGGTTTGCTCCGCCTCCTCTTTGCACTTCAACCAATACAGCTGAAGTACAGCATGAGTCTAGGAGATGCTGATTGTATTTCAGAGGGACAATTGCCTGGCCAAACAGGTTTGGATGCAGCCACTCCTGGAATCAAGAAGCAGATGGGGTATGAGAGATTTATTTTGCTTTCTCAAGTTTTAAGACTAAGCAAGTTGGCTTCCCAGGGAACTCTCTGTACTATTACCCCCAAATCCCCTCAAAGCTACAATATAATTTCCTGTCAAAAGTGTGCCTTTCAGTTTTTCCACGTGCATACCATTTGCAAAGCAAGCTGTTTCCTATGCTAAAATGGACCTAGTAATCATTTAGCTGACATGACCAATTATTCCTTCACCCTTATGTATCTCCCTGAATTATGAAGTTGGTTGGAATGGGTGGGCGATAATACCTTATTTTTATTTTTTTTATTTTTGGAGGGCAATTGGGGTTAAGTGATTTGCCCAAGGTCACAAGGCTAGTTTTTTTATGTGTTAAGTGTCTGAGGCCAGAGTTGAACTCAGGTCCTCCTGACTCCAGGGCCAGTGCTCTATTCACTGCACCACCTAGCTGCCCTAATACCTTACTTTTTAAAGAGCTGGAATCATAGGATAAAATGTCATGGTAAAATAATATGGCATCAACTCATTCAATTATTATGCAGGTAGCTTTAATTTATTAAGAGATTTAAGAAGAAATGCATCTGTTATATGAAGAAGGCTTACATTGCTCAGACACATGATTCCTATTATTCTAGCTTAAAATGCCTTTCAGTACCTTTCAAAACAAATAAAATTCATATATTGCTTGTTTAAAAGATATATAGCCTATAATCAGAGAAAAAATGGAAAGTTCATTAATCTGGCAATTTATGACAAGTTTTTAAAATGAAGAATATCAGTTATCCTTAAGAATTATCCAGTGTTGGAAAGGAGGTGGCTCTGTGAATATTAAATATTGAAATATTTAACAAGCCTATTCAAGTAAAGATCAGTGATCCACTATTCTCTGAAATAAGGTTTTTGAAATTCTTTCCCAAACTGGTGAATGGAAAAAGCAACATTTGTTTTTTCCAGTTTAATAGAACTACTGTGACAGTCTTCTAATTGGCCTTACTCCTTTATTTTGAACTCTATGTGTCTTACATCTCTATCAGGAGATAGGTAACATGTTTTTGTGAATATGAAGGTAGAGCCCCAACTAAGAGGGTGAAGAAGGGGTGCTGTGGGAGGCTTGAGAACAAATGAAAATATTTAGAAGAGCCTCTGTGATAAGTGAATGAATTGATTAGGAGGTAGGAAAGGAATTCCTTACTGCAATTCAGTAATAGGTGGGAATGCTCTTAATCAATGAAAATTTCAACCTTCCTTGCCTTTGCAGATTTTTTTTAATAGATTGCTTAAGGGAAAAAGAAATCTATTACTTGGTGGCTGATCAGATCATGTGCCTTTCTGAACTTAACTAAGTTGATCCTTGAATGACTATCCATTCCTGTACCTGTGTTGTTGTTGTTGAGTCTTATCTTACTCTTTGTAAATCCATTTGGCATTTTCTTGGCAAAGATACTAGAGAGGTTTGCCATTTCCTTCTCTGAGTTGTTTTAAAGATGAAGAAACTGAGGCAAACAGGGTTAAGTGACTTGTCCAGGGTCACATAACTAATAAATGTCTGAGGCCAGATTGAACTCAGGAAGGTGAGTTTCCTGACTCTAGGCATTTCCTGACTCTACCTGTCATATCACCTAGCTGCCCCTGTACTTGTACTTTGAGCATTTTTGGCTTATAGGATTTACCAGAGCATGTGCTCTAATTTTGGAAAATTGAATATCACCTTTATTCATCTTGTAAGCCCTAGGGCTCCTTACCTCAACTCCCATTTTTACTGGAAAATAGTATCTTAAGAAGCACAGTTAACTCTTAGGAGTTATGCCAACTCTCCTTGCCAAGTTGTATTCCCTAATAAGACTGTATCTCCCTATTAAGGTTCTATGAGTACCCCTGAGGGAATTGGACTGTCTTTTTAAACATATTGGTTCTATTCCCCTTTCAAGTGAATTGTTCCAAACATCAATCATCAATGATTAGTACCTTGGTTTCATTTAACCAATTAATATCAATTAACTTTTTCAAAGGTATATTTACTGAAAATATCTAGCAATAACACAAATAAAAATATTTCCCACAAACATCTGAAGGCACATTCTCCCTCAGACCCTTGGGAGAATACACTCAAACTTAAAGTGGTTCTAAAAATATTCATCTGCCAAATTAATGTCCAGATATATCAGAGCCTGTGAACAAAATTGATCCCTTATTTGTAGAAATCAGTGTTTTCATGGTTGATCCATTGCTGTCAAAGTGAAGTTGCTAATGGCTTTCTTCCTCAATGGGCTTAGTCACCTATACACTTTGGCATGAACTCCCATCACTGGGACTCTTAAAAACTAACTCTTCCAAACATTCTAAGTTAACCATGGCACTCCATAGTCCAATCTTTCTCTAATGAGTCTTCATCTAAAGTAGTAAAGAATAAACACAATGGAGACAGAAGCAACAGTAGGGCTATGTTAATGTGCCATGTCTTGGTCCAGCTTCAGAGAGTAGGTTGTTGGTACTAAGTCTTCTTCACCACATTGCAGAGAATGACAACTGTCCTTAACTCCTCATTGTAACACAGCCATATGGAAATGAGTACTGAGTTGCCTCACTAGGAATCGTTTGTATGCAGACAGTTCCATCTCAGCAGGTAAAAAGCATGCAGTGAACAGATCAGGAAAAAAAATACCTGTGAATAATCAGAACTAGGGTGTAGGGCCTTTGTGTTACACATATTGAGCCTCCACATAGGCATGCAATAAATAGAACACTGTGTGTGGTCAAAGGATGAGGCTCCTATTGGCTGGTCCCTGTCCTTCTCCTCACCCCCACACCCATTAAACTTTCATGATGTGATGAAGCATCACAATAAGATTAATAATAGTTTTCTTTTTTTAATCCATAATTTCAAATCCTCATCTCATTTAGAAAATAGAATCAGCTTCATTCTTTTCCAAATCCTTTGCAGATAACAAGCATCAATTTGACTGAGTTGTTTCCCTTTCTCACTCTATGGAAGATACTCATGACAATAAATTAGCTGAAGAGCAAATGAAGGAAAAGATTCTGGTGAGTAATTCAAACACTGGACAACCAACTGCTTTACAATTGAGTTTTGGCTGTATATTCTGTTAACAGATTCCAAGAAAAGACCCACCTCTTCTAAACAAGTCTATTTTTATTGATGTAACTTTCAAACACTGTTTCTACCTGAATATTATCTGCCCCCAACCTATCACCCCAATCAGACCAAGCCTGTTTAGTTATAATTATCTTCAAAGTGCCCTTGCTTATTTACATTGAGCAGAAAGCTATTTTTCTTATTTTTGATATAGTACATTCTGACCTAGATTCTCCACACTACTCTCTATAAATGCTGTGGCCCCACAAAGAGGAGCACCCACAAAGGTATATCAATTAAAGCCGTTTAGCACATTACTAGTATAGCAAACTTTGTTTTCTGAATGCATAGTTTTCTTAAGCATAGTGAAAATTATGAACTTCTTCAACACTAAACTAACCCATAAAGTAAGCAGGAAAAGACCATTATATGTAATTCTTTCTAGAATATGGCAGCCTTATCTTTCAATACCTGAAATTTCTAACATAAATAATATTTTAAAAAATTAAGTTTCTTATTTTTTCAATTGAGTTTGATGTGATAAATGTACATGATAAATTCTTTATTTTCCCTTAAAAACCTCCTTCTTATATCTCTTATATGTGTTAATGGTACCAACACCACCATTCTCCCCACTCCACCCATCACCATCTCTCAAAACTGAATTTGCTTAGGAATCAATGTTTAGTAAGTAAACAAATTTTATTGATTTTTTTTCTTGTAGTACCTTTTCTTTTTCATTCTTCATACTGCCACTGTAGATCCTTATTACCTAATATCAGGTAAAAGCTTCCCAACAGTCTCCCTCTGCTCAGTCTCTCCTTATTAAAATCTCTCTTACACATTGCTTCTCAACCAGTCTTACGAAAACAGTATCTTCATTGTGATTTTCCTCCTCAAAAATCTATCTTATTAGTTGACACATAAAGTTCCAACCTCTTTGTCTGGTATTCAAAGCCTTCCATAATCTTGGTCCCTGACATAAAGTTTGGAATTACAGTTGTGACATTGAATAACCATCAGGATTCAGTTTAGAACAGAGGTATCAAAAAGTCAGATCACATGGCCCAGCAACATGCCTGAACCAGATTAAAATATAATAGGGAAACACACTAAATAAAAAATAAAATAAAACATGGGTAATGGTAATTTGTGGTTTTCTAAGTCAATATGCAACCATAGAGATCCTTATGTTCAGTTTATCAGCCACCTTTTTTTTGAATTTGATACTACTAATCTAGAATATTGGGTCAAATCTAATTAAATAAAATTTAACAATATCAACTTATATTATGAGACGGGCATGGATAGAAAGCATGTTCTTGATTAACTCAGGACACTTTCCTAGTAGTTTATGCTCTATATTGGTACAAAATGATATACTTATAGGTCACTCAGCAGGTAACAAAAGGATGATCATCTCAGTAGGACATTAACCAGGATATGTACTGAGCATTCCATAAACTGATTTAGTTGGTTGAAGCTCCCCTTCCTAAGTGGCCCCTTACAGTCCAGTACCCAAGCATTTGAACACATCTGGACCTCCCTATAGTTGTCTTGTACTCAGGCAACAAGAAAGTGATATCAATGGACCAAGCCTATATCCTGTATCAAACAAGTTTCAAGAATGGTTTCAATACCTTTGAAGGAATAACTCTCATGAGAGTGGGAGATTACTATACTGTTTCCATTAAACAGTATCTGAAAAAAAAAAGATTTGTGGTTTTTTAAATGGACTATACAGTCAATGTGAGACAATGATGCGATATGCCAGCCAAAATAAGCTAATGTGTTGCACTGAGATAGGTATAGTGTCCAGAACCAAGGATATAATAACCCTTTTTTTCTCTACCATGGTCAAATCACATCTAGGGCATTATGTTCAGCTTGGGTACCATATTGAGAAGACATTGGTGAATGGGAGAGTAACCAAAGGAGAACAACTAAGATGCTAAAGGGTTAATTTTTTTTTTTTTTTAAAGCAATTGGGGTTAAGTAACTTGCTCAAGGTTACAAGGCTAGTCATTTGATTTATGCGTGGGTGCTCATTTTCTGAGGTCTGATCTGATCTCGGGTCATCCAAACTCCGAGGCCGGCACTCTTACTCACTGCGCCACCTAGCCGCCCCTTTAGGGCAATTGGGGTTAAGTAACTTGCCCAAGGTTACACGGCTAGGTTTTTGTTTGTGCGATAGGTGTCGGAGGCCGGCTCTGAACTCAGGTCCTTCTGATTCCAGGGCCGGCGCTCTATTCACTGCGCCACCTAGCCGCCCCTAAAGGGTTAATTTCATTTGATGATTGGTTGAAGGAAATGGGGAAGGGGGTTGGTGGTTAGTTTAGCAGAAAGAAGACATAGGAGGGACATTTTAGCTCTCTTCAAGTACTTGAAGTGAGAAGGATTATAATTGTTTTGTTTAGTCCCAGAGGGCATAATTAGAAGCAGGGGATGGAAATTGAAAGGAAGAAGATTGCAATTCCAAGTAAGGAAGATAGTGAATGAATTCTCTGTCATTAAAAAAAAGTTGAATAATCATTTATTTGAAATGTTGTGTAAATTCATCACTCCTCACAACTGTGATCAATAGTAGTGATGAGTGTCAGGTCTATAACTTTAAAGGGAGTTTAGAGGTCAGTTAATTTAACTTCCTTTTTTGTAGATAGATAAAATGAGACCCAGAAAGGTTTGGTCACATGGGTTTTAAGTAGAGAGCCATGTGGCCTATCGGTAGACATACCATATTGTGACACATGGAAGAAGGTCTCTAGCACATTGTGGGATGCCCTGTGGAAGATTTATGGAAATATATGAATAAGAGTCTCATGGGATAAGAATTGCTGAATGAGATGTGATCTGTACCACTGGAAACTGACCTACACTGATGAAATCAAAGACCCACTGAAATAGGGAAGTACATCTTACTTTTAGAGTACATTTAGTCTTTTAGATGATATTAAAACTTGCTGATGAATTGTTTATTGTTGAATTGAATTATGTTTTTTAAAAAATTATCATTATCTGTATATATTTCCTCTCTTATCTGTCTGTAAGCTTTTTGAAGCTATGTATCATATCTTATTCATATTTGTAAGGTCCTTAATGCCTAGAAAAGCAAATTAAAGTTCACTTTCAGGTTTGCAAAGATTTTTCCTTACAATAAGTTTGTGAGATAAGTAGTGTAACTGTTTTATTTTTTAGAGATGAGGAAACTGAGACCTAGAGAAGTTAAGTAGCTTTACAATACAAGTCAGAGGGAGGATTTGACCCTGAGTATCCTAACTCAAAGTTCCATGCTCTTTCTGATATATCATAGTGTCATATAATAATCTTTATATTTTTAAAATAAATGTAAAAGCATCTACATGCTTATATTTATTATATATTTATTGTATTTATTATATTTCCTCTACTTCCTGAGAAATCCTATTAAAGTTTTTTTCTTTTTAAATCCTTTAAAACCCATCATTTCTATTCAATGTTCTCTTGCCGAACATCTGTAAATGTCCTATTTCTATGCTTGTCCTCAGGAACTTTGAATTCTCTGGCATTATGTTTGGCCTTCAAATTATTCTATAATGTCTTTCCTCAACCTTAAACCCATAAAGAAGCCCCAGAATATAGTAGAAAACAAACAATTCTCTGTAAAGTAAAGGTAAAATTAGGGGCTGCTAATCTCAGACCTGCTGCTATTAAGCTGGCATGAGGACAGAGAGATGTGGACCAAAATTCCATGTTATGTTCCTTGAAACATTGGCGTTACAAGGATCTTTCAAAAAATTTCTTTTGTGGTTTTTCCAACCATTAGGAAAATATAATTATGTGAATGCAATTATTTGAACATGGGGAAGGAAATGAACATTTATTAAAACACTGCTATTAGCCAGGGACTGTGCTAAGCATTTGATCCTCTCAACAACCTTGGGAGTTAGATGCTGTTATTATCCTCATTTTATGGGAATCTGGGACAAACAGATTAAGTTGTTACCCCATTGTGTCTGAGGATAAATTTGAACCCAGGTTTTCCTGATTCCAGCCTCAGTGCTCTGTGCACTGTGCCATCTTGCTGTCTCTTGTCTGTGGTCACCAAGACTATGTCCATTGATTGATTCTTGTCCCTCACTGAAGGGAATGAAAGTCAACTCCATCTGAAGTTTCATTACAAATAAACATTCATATCTAACATTCTTCAATGTATAAGCTCTCACCCAAGTATAGAGAGACTTAAGTAGTGGATATTATCTCTGTATTCTACCTTGATAGGAAGGTGAACTAAGATTGTCAAATTCTAGAAGTTTTAATCTGCCTAGAAAGCCTTTAAATATGGAGGCAGCTAGGTGCTTTAGTCAATAGAGGGCTAAACAAGGAACGGACAATTTGAGTTCAACTCTGATCTCAGACACTTACTAGCTTGAGTAACCCTAGGCAAATTATTTGACTTCTATCTGCCTCAGTTTCTTCATTTGTAAAATTAGGTTAATATCAGAATCTGTTGGCAATTTGTTGTGAGGATAAATGAAATAATATGTGTAAAGCAATTTGCAAACCTTAAAGTACTACATAATTAGTGTTATTAGAATTATTATGGGTTGGGTGGCAGAATAAATGTCAATGGCCCAAAGGCTTGTCTAGCTAAATTCAGAAATGTTAATCATTACCTTGGCCACATGATGATGAATTATTCAGCTACAAGAACTATTAAAGACTGTTTCAACCTTCAAGGCACTATGATCTATATCCATGGCGGGATACATTGACCTAATCACAGATCCTTGAACTATGAAATAATAATTTGTGATTAATCTATGAAAAACTATATATTCCATTTAACTGTATAGGAAACACATTGCAAAAATGAGAAAATTCTTGAATTTCTCATGCCAAAGTACATCTAAGGCATGTAGCATTTTTTTTCAGATGTAACAGGATGATATTAGAGGGAGGAAATATTATTAGGGGAACCGCTTTTATTATTTCATGTAAATAGAAAACAATATCTGAGATTCATTGCTCTAATTTAATTCCAATTAGTTTTCCCTAGTTCACTAAACTTTGTACTTTAGAAATGGTTGAAATATGAAAGCAACTTACACTGAAATGTCTTGAGTCCTACAATATTAAAAATGATACTGGATACTAACTATTATTTCTTTTTCACTCATTTTTCATTTTACCATTTAACTTACTCTTAGAACTTCAGTTATAACTTCACTTGGATATTCCCCAACTACAGATTTGCAGAGGGCTGTAAAAACAACAAAAAATAAGATAGCTTATTTTCTCTCCCAATTCAATTAGAGTCAATTCAGTTAAATTTAAATAATCTTTATTAAGAACCTACTATGATAGACCTGAAGGAACTCGTATTCTATCATGGGAAACAATGTGTACATAGATATGTCAATATAAAAAGATAGATAACATAATTTGTGGGATAGTGAGAAAACTAATGACTTAGAAGGGGTTAGGGAAATCTTCTATAGGAGAGTTGGTACTTGAGCTGCACCTTGAAAGGGTTAGGGATTCCAAGAGGTAGAAGTGAGGCTAAAGGAATATTCCAGAGCATTCCAGGCATAGAGATTAATTTGTTAGCCTGTGCAAAGTCAAAGAGGCAGGAGATGAAATTCTGTAGGGAACAGAAAGTAGACCATTTTGCCTGGAATCCAGAGTGTGTGAAGGAGAGGGATGTACATGAAACTGAGAATAGTAATTCATATCTTTAATATTTTTGACTTACAAAGCACTTTTCTCACTGTGACTCCATGAGGTGAGTAGTATAGATTTTATTGATTCCATTTTATAGAGAAGAAAACTGAGTTTTGGATAGTTTACATGAATGTCCCAAGATAACACAGCTAGTCAGCTATAGAGCCCAGATTTGAACTCAGGTCTCTATACTCAAGGTCCAGAATACTTTACTCCAAACCAGAGTTCTTCATTATACTTGACTACTACCTAAGTAATACTCCATTAGAAGGATATTTTCCTATATTCAGTACTGAACATAACCTTTGAGGTCATCTAGTAAATTCCTTTCATTTTACAAATAAGGAAACTGAGAGCCAGAGAGATGAAATGATTTTCTCAGTCATAGAGCAAGTGTATGGCAGAAATGTTATCTGGATGACAAATCTGGATTTAGAGACAGAAAAGATGGGGCATTAATCTCCTAATCAATTATATGATCATTTCTGAGTTTTTTACTGGTCATTTTGATGGTTGCTTATTTAAAATGGTATTCCAGTAGCATGTATCATTTTGGAAAGAATAACATAACTCTCCAAATTATAAGGCATAGGTCAAACTTAAATTTCTATAACAATAAACAGCTGTGAATGGCTAGAGATGTGAAATTTCCCATATGCAATATCTCCTGCTTTTTCCTCCTATTCAATTCTCAGCTGAATTTATTGTCAGCCTACAGTGTCTGTTCATGAGATATATGCCAAAGAACAAACTGAATGAGCTGGTCATCCAACTATATTTCATAATCTGGGCAATTTGTGTTTTTCATTGACTTTGATCTTCCAGTGTAGATTTCTAGGTGAATCTTATTTGAGAGAATATGGTATCATTGAGGAGACCTTAAAGTTGTCATCCATTTTAAAAAAAAACCCAATAACATAATGGGGTGATATCTTGACTTGCTTGTGGATTGGATGTAAGTGAGGCAGAGTTTCATAAAGTGGTCAGCTTCACTCTCTCTCCCAGAATCATTAAAACTCAGTGGTAAGATAAAAGTGAGGAAAACTAACAATGACCCATAGTGTGGTGGGTGATCTTAGCATCTTCAATGTCTGACCAAGCTTTAAATACTCCACTACACCTGCTTCAGCTATCTTCATGGCCATTGGAACAAATTGCTATTCTCCCATTTTGCTGAGGAAGCCTTCGCATACTTGGGTCATACAGCCCCCTGCCTTACTGATGAGATTGAGGCTTGTCAGTTACATTCAACCTGGTTCAGCCCATCTGCTGATGCAGTCTTATTGGCGTATGGCCACTGTCCATGCTATAGCTTCTTGGAGACACAAATGAGAGCTGGGTGAAGGTGGATACCAAAGGTGGATGAACAGCCCTGAAAAAGGCTCAATAAATCCCACATCAGAGGTGCTAGTCATCCTTGAATACCCAGTACAACCTGGCCTTATTGTTTTCTGGTACTAGATGCTGTCAGTATGGTATAATATATAAAGTGGATCATATGGAGAATATTTCTATCAATGAGGACTTAATCTTCTACTTGAACTTTTCTCCAGCCTCATTTTACTTACTTTTTCTGCAATTTATGGTAAAACCAAACTGGACAAGCAGATTAGTTTGCTGGACAAATTAAACTACAGTGAAATCTGTTTTCTTCTTAGGGCATATAGTGATGACATGATAGGCATTCTCTTTAGAACTGTTAACCCTGCTCAGACAGCTTACTTCTGATGATTTACAGGGCTAGTGGGGAGGAGGGAGAATAGATTATAGCACTAGAAGGAACATAGAATGCTTTGCTAAATACTGTAAAATCTTAGGTAAAATATGAAAACCTTGGTGCTATATTTAGTGTTTTCCCCACTAGCTCTAATTTAAGTTAGAGAATTCAGAAGAGAAAGACAGATTTGGGAAATGAATAGCTGGGCTAGTCAAGAAGATATTTTCTGAGAATATATTTTTATTTCTGGCCCACATGTTAATAGAAAAAAATGAAATGAAAAAAATGTTATTTACATTTTTGGACGTGGTTGATGTGGGAATTTGTTATGCTTCACTATGTATATTTATTATAATGGTTTTCTTTTTATTTATATTTTTATAACATATGTATTTATATAACATGAGAGAAATATTTATATTTATTTATAAATAAATATTATATACTTATGCTAAGGGTTTGGAGTGAGGGTTGCCTGACCCTGCTGGAGCCTGTAGACGTCTGGTAGCTTACCTGTTACTGTGCTGGGGTCCTAGTGATGTTGTCTAGCATGAGCTGATGCCTGGCAGGTTTTTCTGCATTTCCCCATGGTTATACTTAAGCACGTGGTGGTCTGACTTCTGGAAGTTGCCTGTTTACCCTAAGCAGTGCTGAGCATGTGGAGGTCTGGCTGCTGGAAAATGCCTGCTTCCTTGGTGCTACAGTTAAGCACATGGTGAGTGGAAGTCTGTTAGTTTCCTTGGCAATGCTAATGTATGGGGCGGGGGAGTCTTGGTGTTGGTGTTTGTTTGCTCTACCACACTAGAGCTCCAGATCTACAGGTTTGCTGAGGTAGGGCTTTCTGCTGGCTTGCTGGGATGCTTCCTTACTATACTGTGCTCCCCTTTTACCTGAGTGCAATGGACCTTTCTTGCTGATCTTCCAGGTTTCTTGAGCTAAAAGATTGTTTCATCCTATCTTTTAGCTAGTTAAATTATTGACCCTAGTAAAAGGGGGTAAGCTTGATTTCAGAGACATCAGTGAGACATTAGAATATGACTCATAATTGGAATTTGCCTTTGTGTAGTGTGCAAGAGTATATTTTCTCTGAATTGAATGGAAGACGTTTTGGGTTGGGTGAGGGTGGAATAGCATGAGAGATAGAGAGTCAAAGAAAGAGATAGAAACAGAGACAGAAAGATAGAGAAAGAGACAGAGAGATCCATAGGGGAAAAGAAAGAAAGAGGTGGTTTGCTAAACCTGGAATTAGGAAGACAAAAGTGCAAACCAAGGTTCAGACACTAGTTGTGTGACCCTAGGCAAATCACTTAACCTATGTTTACCTTATTTCTTCCTTCATCTGTAAAATAAGATTAATAATAGCACCCACCTTTAATGGTTGTCACATAACTTAAAGTCATATATTATTATTATTATTATTATTATTATTACAAATCTTGAAAGACAGAGTTTCTGTGTAATCAATAATCATTTTATTGATTGAGCTAGCTGGCAATCAATAAATTGATGGTTAGTGGTTTCTCTTGGTAACCAAAGACCCCAAGGGAGATCCAGAGATATCTTAAATATCTTATGAAAGTGAATTCCCCTTACAAGTGAAGATCAACCTAGATTGGTGGACATTTAATGAGGAGATGGGCTAAAAGTCTTCAGCTTCTTCTACTGAGAATACAGATTGATTATGAGATTCAGTAGCCTCAAGTAATCTAGATGAGGGGGAACCAACTCCATCCAGACCTCTCTGGTTAGTTTTCTTCTTCATGGGCTGGGTAGCCCTAAACTATGATGGAGGAGACCAAGGACAGGAATTCCTTTTTTTTAAGGTAAGGGTTTGCCCAGATTGGATTTTGTTTATACTCTAAATGGAAATTAGGTGGTTGGGTAGGTCCTGCCCAATATTGAGAGGCATGCTCCTTGAAGACTAGGAGTAGTCTCATCAATCAGTCATGTTTTCTGGAAACTGGCTTTAATAAGAGCTGAGGAAATAGGAGAAAACCTGGATCACAAATTGATAATTAGTTATGAATATTTTAGTATAATAATAATTTATTTTAATACATCTCTGTGTTTGTTTATATTTATAATGGAATCCAGGAATTTGAAGCAAGAAACATGAAGGGAAACATTTGAATAGATCAGTGGAAATCAAAACAGAAATAGTATTATAAGAATATTGATTGCTTTGAGAGAAGAAATTCAAAGAGAAATTTGGGGAACATCAGAAAGCTATTATGGAAGCACAATAGTGTATTTATGGGTAACTTCAACTCTTCAGACATCTGGTCTTCTTTCTCTATGCCTCTTTTTTCTGTCTCTATCTTTTTGTCTATCTTCCTCCATTTCCCCCTTTCTCTTTCCCCCTATCCTCCCTTTATCCCCCCAAACAGAATAGCCAACAATTTTATCACCCCTCTTAATGATAATGTCAATCACCCTCCAAAAGGTGCAGAAGGAGATAATGGAAAAAATGTGATTCTAAAGCTAATTAGTACCAACAAGAACTTTAATTCTATCTGAACATTCAAGCATCCAGTCTAGAGCTTGTTATCAAGAAGGAGAGGAAAACTCTGAAAAGTCTGTTTGGCATGAGAGGAGATGGACTAGAGGTGCAGGATGATAAATTCCCTTTCAAACTCAAGCAATGTGTCCATTTATTTTGCTTGACTTTGTTACAAAAGAAGGCTTCTAATTAGGTAGTGGTAGGGATAAGAGAGACAGATCAAGACAGAGAGACCATCAGAGAAACAGAGAAATATGAGCATCAATAAAAATGATTAAAAATGCAATGAAGTAAACAAAAATAGATGAAAGGGGAACACAAACAGGAAAGTATTTCTGTTACCTTGTTAAATTTAATATACACTTAAGTGAACTGTATGTAATATTTCTATTTCATGACAATCCTTTTTTTGTGTTCATCTGTTTATTGAAATGTTGGTGTTTGTTTACAATTGTTAGATTCATAATTAAAAAAAAAGAAATCATTTTAAAAAATTCTTGAAAGTAGCCTAGAATTCATTAGAACAAATATCAAAGGGTTCAGGAAAAGGATAGGTCATATCCAGTGGTCTAATGATTTGATGGAGACATCTGCCCAGAGGAATGACAATAATAAAAGTTGGTATTTTTATAGTGCTTTAAGTTAGAGCAAGTGATTTATATATATTATCTCATGAGATTCTCACAATAGTATTGTGAGGTGGGTGCTACAAGTGTTATTAAAATTTTACACATGAATGGACCTTGGATTAGAGTGACTAATTGTCTTCCCCATGGTCCTACACCTAGTGAGTTTCTGGGCAAGAATCAACTACAGGTATTTCAAGACTTCAAGGCAAGTGGTTTATTAAGAGTAAAATTCCAAAGTCACATGCAAAAATGGTTCTGATAAAAGAAAAGAACAGTATAATGTGACTGTTATGAACTAAAGAGAACTCATTGGCAGATTCAGATAAAAAAGATGTGTATTAAGGCAAAGGAAAGTAAAGGAAGTAAATACAAAAGACTAGTATTTTCTTGTAAAAATTGTGTCAGGAGCATTAAAGCCCAGAATGAGATGAGGTTGCCAATGAATACTAAGGACAAAAAAAAAAAAAAGTTTTGACAGCTTTGTTGTGGGAGAAGGAGGATCAAAGAAGGGATAGGACTGCTGTTTGTTATGGATAGAATAATAATATTGGGAGATAGAAAGAAGGCTTCCTTATTTTTTTGCTTATGTTTCAGCATCAAAGAGAATGAGGAGTAGGAGGGATAGAACAAAAATGCAGAGTGGAAACATTAAAGGTAAATGAGAGGAAGAAACTAAAGGGAGAGCAACATACCTGGTGTCAGATACACCTAGGTTCATATTCTGACCCTGCCACTTAATGTCTGACCTTGAGCCAGAAGACAGTATCAAAGAGTTGAAGGTCCTTAGCAGATTCACAGATGTCTAGAAAGATAAGGATTCTAAAAAGATCATTTGGTTTGACTATAAGAAGTCACTAGTAACTTTGGGGAAAGCAGTTTCTTTTGAATGAATGCTTAGGTTTTTTTCCCCTTTGATATCCATATTAACATTAGCAAGTTAAATCTTTAAAAGAAGGAAGAGGTAGAGAAAATTTCTGTGGGGGATGGGAAGTGAAGAGAAGGGGTGGGAGCAAGCCTATTGTGTGATATAGTCCACTAGAGAAAGCTTCCTACCTGTGCTTTTCTGGAACTTTTTCTAAAGTTCTCATGATCCTTTCAGGTATCTATTTGTCAAATTTGTCTCATTTATCAGAGTTGATGTGAATCAAAAAGCAATCTAGGAACTGTGATTTACAGTTTCTGATATTGTGATTCATTATGCTATATTTCTTCCATATGTTAAAAAAAATATGCTTTTAGAGGGGTGGCTAGGTGGCACATTGAGTAAGAGTGCTGGCGTGGGAGTCAGGAGGACCTGGGATTGATTCCGGCCTCAGAAAATTAGCACCCACACATAAAAATAACTAGCTGTGTAACCTTGAGCAAGTTCCTTAACCCCAATTGCTTTAAAAAAAAATATGCTTCTAGTATGGTTTTGTTTTGTTTTGGTTGTATATTTTACCACCTGGATATCTTTCAACAGATCTATCCAAAATGTTTTTGTTTTCCATTTCAATAAGTGTGACCTTTTTTTTTTTTTTATCTACAACAAAATGCCAGTAGTGATTGATTTATGCAAGTGAAAGGTCAGGGGCTTGATGCTGAAGGGGAGAGTAGGAAGATACATTTACTGAGAGCTGGAGACTCAGGGAGTAAACATAATTCATTCAGTTGACAAATATTTATTAGATGCTTACTTCATACAATTCACTGTACTAGCTGCTAGGGTTACATCTATGAAAAAAAGCACACAGTCACTGCCCCCAGTCCAATGGAACTGAGTGGTTAGTGAGTTAGATAAGACTTTAGAGTATAATGTGATTAATTCAGAGATCATATTCAACTTAGACCAGGGGCCTTAAACCTGAGGTCAGTAAGCATTTTTTTATATATAATAATTTCAGTAGGATTGGTTTCCTTTTTAATGCTATGACTTTTATTTTATGTGTTTAAAAACATTATTCTAAAAGGCTCAGACTACTTTCAGTAACTGAATGCATGGTTACCATCTGAAGATCAACCTGGCTAATATGGCCAATATAGCAAGGCTCATTACTGGACTGGTTATAGGGTGATGTATCTTTCAATCACATCAACTCTCCTAGACTATCTCTCCAGTTGTAGAGAGGTTGAAGAAATATATCCTATGAAGAGAGTACCTACACTGACAAAAATACCCATACTATAGTACTAAAGAGAGTGCTGCACATAGTAGTTGCATTTTCTTTCAACTTAACAACTACAAATACAATACTTAGCACTTATACTGAACTTTAAGATTTATAAAATGCTTTTTGAGTGTTATTTTAACCTCACAACAACCCTGGAAAGTAGCTGTTATTATTATCTTTTTGCAAATGAGGAAACTGAGATAGACAGGGGTTAAATGACTTAATCAGGGCCACACAACAAGTGTCTAAGATCAGATTTAAACTCAGGTCTTCTTGACTCTAAGTACTGGACTCAATCTACTGCAATACTTACCTGAATAAACACACACTCTCTCTCTGTCTCTCTGTCTTTAGATAGTGACCATAATAACATTGGATATTTAGAACAGTTGAGATCTCAATACATAGCACTTTTAAGAAAACAAAACAAAAAAATCACTACTTTATTCTGAGAAAGGGGTTTACAAGCTTTACCAGATTGCTGAAGGGGTCCATAACACACAAAAAAAGATGTTTAGGAATCTTTGACTTAGAGTAGAAGTAGAGTAGAAGCCTATAGATCTGTCTGTGGACCACAACACTCCCGAGTGCAGCTCAAACCAGATTAAAATCTAATCAGGAAATGATCAAAGGATGTGAGCAGGGACTTTTCAGATAAAGAAATTACAGCTATCCATAGTCACATAAAAATACTCTAAATCATTGAGAATTAGAGAAATGCAAATTAAAACAACTCTGAGGTATCATCTCACACCTATCAGATTGGTTAATATGACTGTAAAGGAAAATGATAAATGTTGAAGAAGACATGGGAAAATTGGAATAATAATGAATTTTTGTGGAGTTGTGAACTGATCCAACCATTCTGGAGGGCAATTTGGAACTATGCTGAAAGGGCTATAAAAATGTATTTACCGGGGCATCAAGGCAGCACAGTGACTAGAGCATCAGTCAGGATGACCTGAGTTCAAATCTGGCCTCAGAGACTTAACACTTACTAGCTGTGTGATTTTGGGCAAGTCACTTAACCCCAATTGCTCTTCCCCCCCCCCCCCCAAATAGCAAAAAAATGTGTGTACCCTTTGATCCACTTCTGTATCCCAAAGAGATCATAAAAAAGGTAAAAAGACCCACATGTACAAATTTTATGGCACTCTTTTTTTATGGTGGCAAAGAATTGGAAATTGAGGGGGTGCCCATTAACTGGGAAATGGCTGAACAAGTGGCATATGAATATAATGGAATACTATTATTCTATAAGAAATGATAAACAGGTGGATTTCAGAAAAACCTGGAAAGACTTACATGAACTCATGCTGAATAAAGTGAGCAGAACCAGGGGAACACTGTACCCAGTAACAGTAAAATTGTGCAATGATCAGTTATGATAGACTTATCTCTTCTTAGCAATACAATGTTCTGAGACAATCCGAAAAGACTCATGTTAGAAAATGCTATCCACATCCAGAAAGAGATCTCTGGAGTCTGAATGCAGATTGAAAATTACTATTTTCACTTTGTTTTGTCTTTTGTTTTTTCTTTCTTGTGTTTTTGCCCTTTTGTTCTAGTTCTTCTTTACAATACAACTGATACAGAAATAAGTTATCATGATTTTACATGTATGACCTATATCAGATTGCTTTCTGTCTTGGGGAGGAAAGGTAGGGAGGGAAAAAAATTGAATTAAAAATCTTACAAGAATGAATGTTGGAAACCATCTTTACATGTAATTGGAAAATAAAATACTACTAAGTGCAAAAATGGTTTAAAAACTTTAAAAATAAAATAAAATGTGATCAGGAAACATTTAACAAAATAAATTAAAAATACACTAGAACATATTTAATATGTGATTTTCAATGTCAACATGCCACTGAAAGGATCCTTGTTCATGGTCTGATTGCCAGTTTCTATTTGAGTTTGACACCACTGACAAGAGAATCAGGGAATGAATTACAGAGGAATTATAGAAGCCCTGAAGCTAGGACTTGGAAGAAGAAAATGATTTTTAACAGGTGGAGGTATAAAGTGTGTCTGTTTGAAGCATTCTTGGAAAGTTGCAAGAATACCTGGAAATGGCAAAGAGCAAGATGAGACTAGCGAAGAGCTAATAGGCCAAAACATTCAGGGTATGAATGGCAGCAGAAGAAGATAAGTTTGGAGAATTAGTTTGTAACCAGACAATTGAAGGCCCTCAAGTGCTTCCTTGAACTGATTTTCCGTTTTATCTCAGAGGTAGTGGGGAGGAAATCTATGTGACAAAGAGGACAGAGTATCAGGCTGTCCTGAGTTGAAATCTGGCCTCAGACACTTACTACCTATGTGATCCCAAGCACATCACTTAACCCTATTTGCCTCAGTTTCATAATCTGTAAAATGAGCTGGAGAAGGAAGGGGCAAACTACTCCAGCCAAGAAAACCACAAATGGGGTTACAAAGAGTTGGATATAGTTGAAACCAAAAGTGAAGTTGAGTTTTTTTTTTTTTTTATTCTTGAGGAGAGAAACATGCTCAAACCTGTTGTAGAAGGTTTTTTTTTTGGATTTGTGTGAAATATGAATCAGAAAAGAAAAGCCTGATGGCCAGGAGACCAGTTAGAAGGATATGATTCCAGGTCAGTCAGTGAGTAAATAAATAAACATTAATTATTTTCTTATGTGTCAGGCACTATGCTAAGTTCTGAGGATAAAAAAAAGAGGCAAAAGACAACACCTGACCTCAAAGAACTCACAATCCTTTAAGACATCATGAGGTGCTGAACTAGGGTAGAAGCCATCTGAGTGGGAGTGAAGGGGGTCCAACAGGGTGGGGAAGTAGATAGATATAAGGGATATTGCCAAAGAGCTGACATAACTTAGCAACTGATTAGATATAATGGATGAGGAAAACTTGAAGTTGGAAGGATGGTGGTACCATCTACAGAAATAGGAATGTTAGGATAAAAAAGAAGCTTGGGAAAAGGAAGAAATAAAAACCCATATTTATATAGTGTGTTAAGGATTATAAAGTGCTTCCCTTCCAATACTTGTGAAGTAGGTAGTACAAATATGATCTCTACTTAATGTCTGGGAAACTGAGACCAAGAGAAGACACTTGACTTACCTATGATCACCTAGCTGCTAAGAGTCTAAGGTATAGTTATAGTTTTCTGGTCTTCTGAGTCCAGATGTATGATTCTATTATACCAGGCTGCCTCTCAAGGAGGTAACAGAGTGCAGGAGGGAAGAGTTTTAGATTTCAGATATCTAAGAATATACAGGAAGAAAGAAAGAAGGAGGGAGGGAGGGAGGGAGGGAGAGAAAGAGAGAGAGAGAGAGAGAGAGAGAGAGAGAGAGAGAGAGAGAGAGAGAGAGAGAGAGAGAGAGGTAAGAGATGGAGAGAGAGACAGAGACAGAAACGTGTTTAAGAGAGAGGTAGACAAAGAGACAGAGGCAGAAAAGAGAAAAATAGAGATAGAGACAGCAGATGGTCAATGGATTAGACATCAGATCATTAATGTCCAAGATTCTTCACATACCACCTTGGTCCCACTAGTATAAGAGATAACCTAGACATTTGGTAGGTATATGGAGTTGCTCCTGACTTAAGAGAGGAATTCAGTTCTCCTTACAAGATATGATGGGAAATCATCATGTGGCTAGTACAGCCTTAAGTTATTTTGGGAAGCCCTAGCTTCTGACTCTTGATGGGTCTCCCCATCCCTGTGAACAGGGAATCCTCCTTGCTTGAATTTGTTGTAGTAGTAGTTTTTTTCTAGTCATTTTGGTCATGTCTGACGCTTCATGACTCTATTGGGATTTTCTTGGCAAAGATATTGGAGTAGTTTACCATTTCATTTTTCACCTTATTTTATATACGAGGAGACTAAGGAAAACAGGGCTAAGTGATTTACCCAGGATCACACAGCTACTAAGTGTCTGATGCTAGATTTGAAGTCAGGAAAATGAGTCTTCACAACAGAAACATACATTTCTGGCTCTGCCTTTTGTTTCTGATTCTCTCTGTCTCTGTTTCTCTTCTCTTTTTCTCTTTCCCTTTCTTTCTCTGTCTCTGGCACTCTAGCCACAATGCCATCTACTTGTCCTTTTGCTTGGATTAATCGGATGTAATTTTATTGCACAAATCAATCAGTGAATTTTCTGACAATATCATATTTACAAGCAGATGAATCTCATTTTGTACAATAGATATGTTACTGAAATAAAATATAATTCAAAATTTATAAATCGAATCACATTTACTTCTATTGTAATTTTAAAAATGCAAGCTTTAATCTTAATTAGTAATAATAATAAAAACACTAAATCTCCATCTCATTGACCAAGACTCTATGTTAATTAATTAATAATCTATACAAGCAACACACTCAGCTGAGAATCTGAAAATTTTCTAAAACAATCATATCCTCATTGATTGGTTTGTATATTTAGAATTTCACATGTTTAATTTTCTTAAAGGAAAGCATGTGGATAGCACTGTCACACTCTTCCTCAAATAAAAAATTCTGTGATTATGTTGTACAGTACTACATATTAAGAATCTTGGTCCCTCAATAACTTGTTCTGTGATTGTATAATATGTAACTACTCTTTGCATTAGTTTCTTTTACTTTAATTTAATTGAAGTAGTAATATTGCCTCAGAGAGAGCCAAAATTAGAGCACGCTTCTATAATGAGAGAAGTAAACAACTTTTTGTCCACATTACTTGTATGATAGATTTGTGACTCCTTAGAAGCACTGCACTGACTAATTTGTAACATCTTGAAAATGCTCTCATGCATTATTTTAAATGAGTATATATTTATTTTTGAAATATTCTTAACATAATAAAAAAGCAAAATAGATAAATGCTTCAAAAGCAGCTTTGATGATAGATACACTCTTTTCAAATGTTTCAATTCAAATTAATTTAGAAAAAATTCTACTAAAATGTCTCCACAATACTTCTTTTTGATGGCCCTTTCTCTCTTCTCACAGAGTGAGGCCGTGATTTGACTTAGACCTTGATTAGACTGTCTAGGTGACCAGGGGCAAGTCATTTACTTAACCTTTCTGAGTCTCAATTTCCCCCTTCTCTAAAAGAGGAATATTATTTGCATTATGTATGTCCCATGGTTCTTGTGAGGAAAATGTTCTGTAAACCATTGTATGCTATATCTATCTATCTATCTATATCTATATCTATCTATCCCTTTATAATGATTCTCCCCCACTTTGATGCAGCATGCACTGTCTGCCATTACACATTGGTGTCATTAAAAATTACTGACAGCCTATTCCTTCTTTGAATGAAAAAAGAATTCAGTTCTTTAACTTTAAACTACTGTCTCTGATTCTAGTGTATTCTCTCTCTACTTCATCCATCATACAGCTGCTAAAAATCATCTTCCCAGTGTGCAGATTTGAGAATTTCACTCTCCTGCTTTAAAGTCTTCAGGAATTACCTATTATCACTGGTATCAAATACAGACTTCTCAGCCTAGCTTTTAAGGCATTCTTTTTTCCCCTTCATATACTCTATGTTCCAGACAAATTGGACTCTTACTCTGTCCCATCATCTCTCTCCTTAGTTCTATTGCACAGGTCATGTCCTGTGATTTCCTCATCACAGCTAGCTCAGATCTGAACTTCCAAGTTTCAGTTTGGGTTCAATCTCCTGATTCTCTTTGTCAGTGGCAATGTAATTGCCCCATCTATAAAATGAAGTGGTTGGACTATGATTTCTAATATCCCTTTTATATTGTAGCCTCAATGTTTATAATTTTATAGTTTAATAGATGATCTTTGAAATCCTGTTTGCAGCCAAAAAATGCTATGATTCTATGTGATGCTCTGACCTAGTCTTCTATCTTTAAAATGGTATGAGTCTCTCTCTCTCTCTCTCTCTCTCTCTCTCTCTCTCTCTCTATATATATATATATATATATATATATATATATAATGAGAAGGATAAGGCATATGAATTGATGCAATTAAAATTATTATCATTTAATATAATTTCTCCTGTGAAACACAAACAGTTGTGAGCAGATACTATAATTTTACATTGAAATAAATATTTTCATCCTTTTATCTCTATTTTCTTTGCCTCATGGGTAAAGAGAAATGCACTACATTAATTGGCCCAGTTTGGTCCTTAGGCCCTTCTAATTAAGAGTCCCAAGCCAAATTACTGGGGAAGACCTTAGTGAAGCAGATAGGCATCCACTCTGAGGTGAAATGAGGTCATCAATTTCAGTCTGCCTCTAAGGAGCTACTATATCTGACCACAATTTTTAAAAATCGTAACAGAGAAAAAACTTGATTATGGGTTTGATATTGAAAGTTTCTCTTCCTCACAGAGCTTGAGAAGCAGAGTATTTTTGTGGTGATTATAGGTAAGTTGTTTTCCTTATATTTGTTATTTTGTTAAGATATGTTGTCCCTTGGCTTTATGAGAACAAATGCATTCAAATATTTCCACTATCAAATTTGTTCAGCTATGGCACCACTGAGCACGTCCATTTTTCCTGATTTCTTTTTATTTGGTCAATATTTCACATAAAAAAATAAAGTGGTACAAAGTGACCCAGGGCCAGAAAGAAGCATGTGTTTGTTATTAGAAAAAGAGGAAGAGTGCCTAAAGTCTATTTAAAAGACTCTGGTTGGAACTCTATATGTGTGAAAACTTATAAATTGGTAGTCACTAAGATATCAAATATATTTTACCTGATCCTATCCTTTCTTGCTTCTTTCTTTCTTTCTCTCTTTCTCTCTTTCTTTCTTTCTTTCTTTCTTTCTTTCTTTCTTTCTTTCTTTCTTTCTTTTTTAAAGCAATCGGGGTTAAGTAACTTGCTCAGGGTTACATGGTCAGTCATTATTTATGTATGAATGCTTATTTTTTGAGGCTGGATCCGATCCCGGGTCGTCCCAACTCCGGGGCTGGCACTCTTACTCACTGTGCCACCTAGCCGCCCCCCCCCCTTTTCTTTTTTTTGCTTTTTCTTTTTAGAGGGCAATTAGGGTTGACTTGCCCAAGGTCAAGCTAGTTTTTGTGTTAAGTGTCTGAGGCCGGATTTGAACTCAGGTCCTCCTGACTCCTGGGCCAGTGCTCTACTCACTGTGCCACCTAGCCACCCCTTTCTTGCTTATTTCTCGACTGATTTTTATACATTGACCTGGAATCCACAGATCCCTGTATTGGACATCATGCAGAACTAGGGATTAGCCATCTGCATAGTCTAGGCTTGCATACCTCTAACCTACCAACCTCTTTCTCAAGGACTGATAATCAAATCAACATATCAAGATTTCATTTGTTACTGTGAAGGGTGTGGTAATCTCATGTGATATCCCTGTTCTTCCTTTCTCCTTAGAGTGAAAGTCCTTTCTTGGCCACTACTTCCTTCTCTCTGCCTGACCCATTCATGTCATCTCCATCCCTTCAGTGTACCTATCCCACTTATCCCAACCATTTCATTGTGTCCTTTAGAACCATTATCCTATTGCTCACAAATTGTTGTCATTGTTAGTTCTTTTTTGAAAAAGACCAATGACATCAGGAATGGATGATATCTTGACTTCTGAGTGAATTGGATTTAAATGAGGCTGAGTTTCACAAGTTATTTTCATATTAGATCTCTGCCCTACAAATTATTTTACATTTTGTACATACTAACATATCATTTCCCAAATAGATTGAGAATAGAATGTAGGTTTCTTGAGGACAGGATTATCTAATTTTTGTCTTTGTACACTCAGAACCTAGCACAATCAGCGACACATAGTGAGGGTATGCTGAATAAATGCTAATTGCATTAAATCAAATTGATCCAGACCGTCTTGAAGATGAACTGACTGATTTACACATTAAGATGTCTAAAAATTGACATTAATTAAGAAATTTAGTCATTCTAGGCATTATGATATCTAGAAATATGTTAACTTGTACTCTGATACTTTTTCTTTAAGCACTCATGCCCTGAGATTCCATAAGCCTAAATTAGAAGAATCTCAAGTTGATTGCAACACTGCCTATCAGAAATTATTTGGGCCAATATGTATTTATTCTCAGATTGATCTAATTGAACTGGGAAGGTTTTAAGGACAAGCCCAGTGGCAAGTTGTCACACAGGGATAAACTTTTCTCAGATCATAGAGGAACCCCAGGAAAGTGGCTGCTAGTGGCTAAAATATTTTTGGCCACAAAAGCTTAAAAAACAGGTTATTAAGGCATAGAAAGTCTTCAGTCTGCCTCAGTGAATAGTAAACTCACATTGATGAAAACATACTTTGAGTTACTAAATAAAATCTTTTAACTAGGCAATTCTGTCAACTAATTAATGCTATTGTTTTTGTTTTTTGCTTTTTGGAGGGGGGAAGGCAGGGCAGTTGGGGTTAATTGACTCGCTCAAGGTCAACTGGTTAGTTAGTGTTAAGTGTGTGAGGTTGGATTTGAACTCAGGTCCTACTGACTTCACTGCACCACCTAGCCACCCCTAATTAATCCTATTGTTGAAAACAAAATGATACAAACTTTTTATGACGTTATATAGATAAAAGCATCAGGTTGCCCTTTTTAAAAAAAATAATCAGTTGCTTTTGTTGTTGGACTACAAAAATAGAAGGCAGCATTATGGTTGTGGGACAAAAAGAAAGTAGAGAAATAGTTGTTTTTTTATTACATGCTTCTTTTGCTTCACATTTCTCGGTTCTGAACACAAACCCTTATGCTAACCAATTTGAAGATTAGTTTCTCAGTGCTTTTAAACCCAACATTTTCTAAAGCAAGCCAACCAGTTACCCATAGATTTTCTGTACAATTCATTCAGAAAGATATACTCTAACCAAAATGGTTCCCTCACTAGACTTAAGTCTCTTTAGCAAAACTATCCCCCAACTGTAGGTCTCTAATAATTAAATAAAATAGCTTGGCCTGCAGAGCTCTTCCCACTTACCCAGTGAACTCTGCTATATTAGCCTTGACATTTTTAGAACTTTGGAAATATAAGACCTTTTCATGTTTTATCTATCAATGTAGTTGTTTAGAGTTCTCATTTCTGGAAAATTATTGAAGAGGTTACAGCATTAAAAACTGTTTCTGTCCTCCCTCCTCCCAAGATAGGAAGTTCATTCTCTAATCTCTCTTCTCTTATTAATCTTTATGTTGGTGAGTCACAAGGAGAAGAAAGTAATTTAAATACTTCTCAGCAAGGAAAAAAATTCTCACTACTTTTGATTATGACTTAGAAGGAGTAGTCTTCCATTTTTCCTACATTGTTTTACATTTATTTAAATTAAATTTATTTGTGGGACCTATTTTATGAGGATAAATGAACTTAGTCATAGGTCACCCATTTTTCTATTAAATGAACACAGGGTTGAGTTAGCTTTGGGACCTGTCATGTTATTTTCAAGACAGTGGTCACACCCTGGACACAACCATTAGTATTATAGAAGAAATAAGAATTAAATATTTCTTCACTATTTCGGGTTACCTAAAAGGAAGCTATCTCTATATGATATTGTTGATAAATGGTGATTGGTAATTTATATGAAAATCAAAATAGTTGGTGTAGTTCCATAGGAGTCCTCTTAAAACACATAGGAAGGCTGATTGAGGGCTTTCAGTTTAGCTGTCCAAGATGAACACACTGCATTTTAAGAATCTAACATTTTTTTGACCACATAAAGAGTCAGACTTAGGCAGAGTTTCTCTTTGTTTTCCAGAAAATGCCAAGAAGAATGATATAAGTATTTCTATATTGACTAGGAAAACCAATGAGATTCATTTAAGAGTAACTAGGAAGAAGGACCAGAAATGAAGCAGGATAATAGGGGAGGGGCATACATTTATTAAGTGCCTGTTGTGTATCAGACATCATGCTTTGTGCTTATAAGTATTGTTTAATTTGACCTTCACAACAATCCTGGGAAATGAGATATTTTTTCCTCTATTTTACAATTGAGTAAAGTGATGCAGAGAGAGATTAAATGACTTACCCAGGATAATATAGCTGGTAAGTATCTGAGGCCATATTGAACTCAAATGCTCCTGATTCCAAGTCCAGTACTCTATGATGCCACTTAGTTGCCTAGGTAATTGTTGGGAAATCACTAGAAAACCTCTGGTGGAATGGCCAAAGAATTTGTGCTTAGTCCTGTGCTCTTAAATATTTTCATTCATTCATTCATCCATCTGTTCATGTATTTATGTATTTTGTATTTTTATTTATTATAAATTTAGTAACTATCTAAGCATACAAATATAAAAATTTGAACAGGATCAGCAACTATAAAATTATGCATAAAATTTTGTATGTACAATGTTTTTATTAGCTTGAGCAAGTTAGTAACTACATTTTCCTGTTTGTTTTTCTGTTCCCTCTTGAGCTTTTTTTCTTCCATATAGCATTCTATATTTTGTGGTTGTTATTTATATAGTTAAAGAGATTTTTTTTGTTTATTATTTTAGTTCTTTCTTCTGCATCCCTTCATCTAAGTTTTCTCATATTTCTTTACATTCTTCAAGGTTGTCATTTCTTCTAGTGCAAATATAATGACCAACCTTGCCCTGGAGAATCGTTAAGAAAATCCATCTCTTTCCCTTTATTGGAGAGGTAACATTTTTGGAATGTTGCATGTGTTGCTAGCTGCATTGTGTTGGCTGGTTTTGCTTATTTTTTTTAATCTTTATTACAAGAATATTACACGTACAACACAATGTGTTGAGCCATTCCCCAATTATTGTACACATGAATTGTTTTCAGCATATTGCCTCAGAATTTTTCTCTTAGTTAAAGGCTAGTTAGTTTAATTTTGAGTTTATTAGTGAGTACTTTCCCTAACAATGTAACTAGATCATTCTAGTCTTCACCCCATTTTATTCCATTTTGCATCCCAATAAAGAAACACAACCTTATCATATCTCCTATATTCTCCCTCCTCATGGTTGCTCCAGGTATTTCTGAACTTGCAGGGACACGGAGGCAAGATATTTGGGCCTTATGTCATTGACTAATGGTTTGAACCTCATGAAAAACATGCAAATTCACACAGAGGAGCTGTATAAGATGGCATGAATATGATTCTCTTTAGGGGCTACAGATTTAAGATCCTGTATTAGTATATAGAGAATCACAAAGTATATATTCTTCTAGCAAGAAGTAAAGAGTAAGGAAGGTAAATATTATTTACTCATGAATATTTAAATTATTATCCAGCAATGATTAAAATCTTTTCAGGCTAGGTACTTAATTGCTTAGTGCCTATGCTTTCAAATCCTTGGGCTATTCAGAATGTATCTATCTAGCTCTATTGACCATAACTCATTTCTGGGTATGATCCTCTACAATTCAGCTTACTACCTCATCATCCAACTCAAATTGTCCTCTTCAAAATTGCCAGTGATCTCTTTTTTTGTCTTTATTAATGTGTTTGTTTACTTTTAGTTTATAAGATTCAGACCCACAATTCCTTGAGTTTCAAATTTTCTCCCCCTTCCTCTACTCCCCCTACCCCCCATGGTGGCATAGAATCAAGTATAGGTCTGCAGATACTTTCACATTAGACATTAGTCAGGTTATAACAGTGATCTCTCTCTCTCTCTCTCTCTCTCTCTCTCTCTCTCTCTCTCTCTCTCTGTCTCTGTCTCTCTGTCTCTCTGTCTCTCTCTCTCTCTCTTTTTTTGCCTTTTGGAGGGCAATTGGGGTTAAGTAACTTGCCCAAGGTCACACGGCTAGGTTTTTGTTTGTGTGTGCAATGTGTCTGAGGCCAGATCCGAACTCAGGTCCTTCTGACTCCATGGCCGGCGCTCTACTCACTGCGCCACCTAGCCGCCCTAACAGTGATCTCTTAATGGACAAATCTAATGACTGTTAAAATGTTCTTATCCTTCTTCATCTCTCAGTACCTTCTGATGGTATTACTCATCATTCTGGATACAGCTTCCTCTTTAGGTTTCGAAAACATTGTTCTCCCCTGGTTTTCCTCCTTCCTTTCTGACTGATGCTTCTTAGCTGACTGATGCTCCTGTCCTTAATGTTTATCTGTGTCATGCCCACTAACCAGGGGTTCCCCCAAAGTTCTTTCATGGGCCCTCTTCTCTCCTTCCTCCATCCTATCTCATTGGGTAATTTCACCAGTTCCCATGGATTCAATTCTCATCACTATGCAGATATAAATTCCTGGATCAACATATCAAGCCTTAATTTCTATTCTCAGCTCCATTCCTGATTGCTTTTTGGACACCTTGAACTGATGCAGTTTGAGAGGTTCAGAGACCTGCCTCCCCCCTCCCCCCGCCTAAGACTGGGATGAATTCATGGACTCAAACAGTTTTTAAGTCAAGTTGACAAAGGTTTATTGTTATGCTATTACAGTGGGCAGAACTTAAAGGACGTGTAATTTAACAAGAATAATGCTAAAGCTTATATAGGAAAGGTAGAGGATTATCTGGCAGATATGCTAATTAGGTAATAACTTACAGCCTTGGTCACTAGCATCATTCACTACTGGACACCAGTGGAAAGGGTTTCTCAGGGGTGTATTTTTGGTCTATTATGTCTGTAGCAAGATAGCTTTGAGAGTTGATGTTTATAGCTTGACCTCTGGATTGAATATGATAACTTTGGAAATCAATACATGATAATTCAGTGGTTGCAAGATAAACCTGTTTTTGTAAGAGAATTTCTTCAAAGGGCAGCTTTTCCTTGTGATGGGAAAAAATAGTTTATTTTACTGGGGCCACTCATGAGTGATTGCTAGGCATAGTCTCCTTGGACTGGGGAGAAAACTGTCAGGGATAGTGTTTTGTGGTTAGGGAGAAATGTGATTTTTAAAATTGGGGTCCAAACACAAGAACCCAAGCACTCCATCAGAACTAGATGTCATATTAGGCATCTCAAACTCAGTGTTTCCAAAACTGAACTCATTATCTTTCTACCAAAACTTTCCCCCCTAACATGTTTAGCTCTATTGAGGGCACCACCATTTGCCTGGTTACCCACCTTCACAACCCCAGTGTCTTTTTCAACTTCTGACTCTCATTCCACATATCCAATATGTTGTCAAATCTCCATTTTTCTATCTTCACACAATTTCTCATATACATCCCCTTCTTTTCACTCATATCACCACCATACACTCTCACTAACCATTACCTGGACTACTACCTTCTAATCAGTTTCACTAACTCCTCCCTTACCATGTCATTTCATCCTCCTCTCAGCTCTCAAAGAGAGTTTCCTAAAGCATAGCTCTTATCATATTACCTCTTACTCAGTAAACTCCAGTGGCTCCCCAGTTACCTCTATAATCAAATGTAATGCCCTATTTGTCATTTAAAGCCAACCTGACTAACTTTCACATCCTTCCCCCTTCTGACTTTTGTAGTTTTCTTCGGTTTTACTACCCATACATTCACTCTACCATGGTAGCATACTTGTTCCTATAACATGACAGCCCATTTTCTGATTCTGTGCCTTTGCAGTGGCTATCCCTCATGCCTCGCATGCATTTCTTCTTCACTGTTGCTTTTTTTTAAAGTTTCCATAGCTTGTTTCAAGACTCAGCAAAAATACCACCTTCTATTGAAGGACTTTCCAGTCCACCATCTTTACCTTAGTATAGTGATTAACATGGTACAAGTGCTTAACAAATGCTTCTAGACTGACTGATTCACCTTGGTTGGATTTACTGAATGATTAAAAATTGTGATACATTTGTGTTTCTGATTTCCCAGAGGTTCTTCTTCTGCTTAGTAGCTCTGCTTATTAGCAGAAGTTATGCTCACTTCAATTCAGTTTACCAAGCATTTATTAAGTGCCTGTGGTAATAGTGCTAGGTACTGGGAATTAAAAGATACAAATTAAACAGTCCGACAATCCCTGCCTGCAATGAGCCTACATTTCCTTTTTTAAGAGGGGGAAGAATAATATGTACACAGAAAATTAAATACAAAATATATATGAAGTAATTTCTGGGAAAAAAACATTAGCAGCTGGATGGTTCAAAGGTATTAGGATAGTCTTCCTGTAGCCTTGCTATAGAGGGTCACAATTGACCCAAACTTTGGGAGAAACCATGTGCAATGGCACAGAATCAGGAAATTAAATTTCATTTTTAGGGACTAGCAAACAGTATACTTCCCCCCTTTTTTTGCATTCTTAAAAAAAAACAACATTTCCCCACCCAAATGTATTTTATTTTTTCCAGTTACATGTAAAGATTATTTTCAACATTAGTTTTTATAAAATTTTGAGTTCTAAATTTTTCTCCCTCTTTTCCTTCCCTCCCTGCTCCCCCACAAATAGCAAGCAATCTGATATAGCTTATACGTGTACAATCATATTAAATATATTTCCACATTAGTCCTGTTGTTAAAGAATAATCAGAAAAAGGGAAAAACTATGAGAAAGAAAAAAATTAAAAAATACAAAAAATAATAAAATAATATATTTTACTCTGTATTCAGAATCCATAGTTCTTTCTTTGGTTATGGATAGCATTTTCCATCATGAGTCTTTTGGAATTGTCTTGTATCATTGTATTGCTAAGAAGAGCTAAGTCTACCATAGCCAAATATTGCAGTGTCACTGTTACTGTGTACAATGTTCTCCTGGTTCTTTTCATGTCACTTTGCATTCCAGGTTTTTCTGAAATCTGCATATTCTTCATTTCTTTTAGCACAGTAGTATTCCATTGCATTCATACAGAACAACTTGCTCAGCCATTCTCAATTTCCCCTCAATTTTCAATTCTTTGCTACAACAAAAAGAGCTTCTATAAATAGTTTTGTACATATGGAACCTTTCCCCTTTTTAATGATCTCTTTAGCATACAGACCCAGTAGTGGTATAAGCAGTATGCTTTTGGCTGGAGCATGGAGTATACAATAAGCCAGATGCTGACAGATACTTATACAGTAATGCCAACAAAACTGCATGAAAAGTAACAAATTTCAGCCACTCAACTGTTTCTTTTGTAATTTATTTGTCAAATAATTATCTTTTCACAACTGAATTACCTGATGGCTTAGAAATCTTGTAGTTAAGAACATCTCCACTGTGGTGACTTATTCCAATTTACTGATAAGTAGTGCCTACTAACGGATAAGAAACATTATAAAATTCCCTATTTAAGCACTTCTGTGGCAGAGGCAGTTTTGCTTTGTTTAATGGATTATGCCTTTTGGAACAAATCTTTTTACCCTCATAGCCAAAAAGAAACGGTTTTTTGGTTCACTGGTCTAATTCTACTCTATTGGTGGAAAGTTTCCGGGGGCTGTCTTAGTAGGTATTCATGGTCATTCAATGCTACTATCACCACAGTGGGAACAATTATTATTTTTATTTTTAGGAGGCAGTGTCTCCTACCTGTAGCATTATTCATCTATTTTAAGTTAGGACCATGATGTCCTACCATGTTTGGAAGTAACAACACATCATAGTTAAGGATTTTCCAAATGGAAAGATGGCTCAAGCTCCAAATTTGCATGAGTTTGCCATAAGAATTCAGATTCAGGTATAGAAAAGGCCATTTTAATTAATCTCTAATGATATTTTAGGCAGGAAAATTCAGCATTTAAATTGCAAAAGCGACTGAGTTACCACCACTGATAGAAAATCCCAAGATTTCCATTTTCTCTGAATTAAATATTTAAAATTATACCTACCTTGCTCTACCAAATGAACTTAGTAGACCTCTTGCGTAAAATTTCACTTTTGTTGTTGTTCAATCAATTCAGTCACGTCCACCTCTTTATGATTCCCCCATTTTTTCAGGCAAAGATACTGTAGTGATTTGCCATTTCCTTCCCCAGCTCATTTTATAGATGAGGAAACTGAAGCAAACAGGGTTAAGTAACTTGCCCAGGATTATGCAGCTACCAAGTAAGTGTCTGAGGCTGGATTTGAACTTAGATCTTCTTGACTCCAGGCCTGATACTCATTCATTTCTATGTCTTTGTCATTTCTTTTGTTACATGCAGTCTTTTACTTATGTAACTATATCTTACTTCTTCCAGTAATCTTACCCTGAATGTTATCAGTTGAGTAGATGTTGAAAGAATAAAGATCAGTGGATCAATACTAGGAATCGTCAGTCTGAAAATACAAAAAAAAAAAAAAAGGTATTAATATGGCAAGAAATCTCCTAATTGTGATTGGAGCAATGATAATTGAAATGTTGTATAGTATTTCCATTGTTCTCAAATTGGTCTCTAGAGCAGATGGGATAAATATTTACACATATGAATGTTCAACTAAACTACTGCTTGGAAAGTTAAACTAATATCAATATTTATTTCTTACTTAACCCTGCGTTAAGATGACAGGTTTCCCAAGCCAAAGTGTCTTCTCTCTAGCCACTCCCCTTCCCCATCTCCTCCTCCAAGAGATTTCAAAATATTTTTTTTCATGCTTTTTGAGTTTGTGGATTTATATGAATGGTATGATAAGCTTATGTACAAAAGTGCTTGAGGTTCCCTGGTCAGGAATATATTTTTGTGGACATTTTACCAAGATCCCTGGAATGTAATATGGCTTTAAATGAATGAGTCCTCTCTAGAGGTTTGCTGGTAAATTTATAAACCTAACTCCATGACAGGAACAATGTAAGCATGTTACACTTCTAAGCTACAATTACTTTATTAACATTTTCTCCCTCACTTCTCTGCTGCTTTCTGAGATTTGAATACCCACAGTGAAAATTTGACAATCACCTCTTGAAACAGCATGCTCTCTGGTTCTATAACTTCTGAATGGTAGAGGAACAATGAGTAATCAGACACAAGTGCTTAAAAGGCAATATTTTTTCCATTCTGTTCTCATCCTTCTATTGTTGCTGAACCAATTATTCTTTTCACTGTGGGACAACATGGCTGATGACAAAGTTTCATTTTATTTCTCTTCAGAGATTATAAAGATTGCCCTTCAGGCAAAATAATGACATAGAGGAAGTTCTCCAGGGTTAATTTGCCAGTCACTGGTTCTAAGTTAATAAAGTTGTGAGCCAACAGTATTTTCTATTAATAGTTTCATGAGTCCTTGCTAAAAGGAAATGACATCTTCAATGATTCCTTGTGACTTAGACCGTGTAGGAGGTTTACTTGGTGAAGTATAGAATAGGAATTTTCTGAAATGGAAAATAATTCAGCTTCCTGGTCATCATGGAGATAACTACAAAGATTGAGTACTCTAATTCACCTTATGTCGGCACCAGTGACTATGAGCTGGCAGGATATAAAGCTAGCAAAATAACAGTACCCATTTCATTGGTTAACAAAGGCAAAGTGCTGTTATCTTATTCTCTGGAGGACTTAAATTCAGGATTGTTTCCTAAATATTCAATATGCTTATAACAAGATAGATCAGTTAAAGTGCTCATTATTTCTAAAGGCACATTTTGAATTAGATTATGAGCTCTTTGAGGGGACTATTTTTTGCCTCTTTTTGTATGACCAGCATTTAGCACAATGCCTAGCACATGGTAAATACTTAATAACAATGATTGAATTAACCAACAATTCAACTACATAAAAAATATGTATGGTATGACCTCTGGAGAATAGATCAGACATTTCTGGATTAATCATAGTAAAAAGATTTGAATTGTTAGTCTTTGCTTTTCAATATAAAACCTATTCTTGATTTGTAACTTCTATCCCAAAGCCCATTGGTATGAGACCCTCTCTTTATTGGTTGAGATGAATGACATGTATGAGGGGAAAAGACAGAGTTGATGAGAGGTGAGAGCTTCAGTTCTCAGGCAGTCCCTCTTTGGGACTCTCCAAGCAAGAATCCCCCTTGAGTTCACCTTTAGGAAGTCTCTTAGTGAGAGTCTTCTTTGAATATAGCAATGAGTTCAAGAAAGGAGATGGAAGAGACGAACCCTACTTCATATTGCTGAAATAAAAAGAGAAATATCACCAACAATTGACAAGACATGACTGGGATGGCAGTATCTATCTTGTCTCTATCCCCAGCTTACTAAAGACTTTGGAGGGTTTCCCCTTTGGTGAGATCAAGGACATTTTCTCCTGCTTGAGTTGAGTTGTCTCACTCTCAATGAGACAGCCCTTCACTCTGTATTGTCTGGTATATACTTTGCCCTGTGCTACCTTCTGTGATTTCTGTTTTACTATGATTTGGGTAAATAGGTGTATTTGCTTTTTACTATGTGTGTTCATTACAGAATTAGTATTTGTTCAAAAGGGGTCAAGCCTTGGATATAGAGCTTGGGATATATCTTCCCCTCCAAAATGACAAAGTAACCAAAAGTTAGATGGAATCTGATCATATCTCCAGATGAAAAATATTTAAGAGAGCAGATAGATATAATTCTAGCCTAGTACCCCTTCTCCCTGAAGAAGTGGAATGGTGACCTCACTCCCCAACTTCCTGTTTCCCCTCCTGGAAGGACTGAAGGTCTCCCTTGAAGAATGGTGAGGGAAGAATAGAGATGTCTATTCTGCCTTCCTTTGAGCCCTCAACAAATGTAGGCCTCTCTACACATGAGGGGCCCACTCACCACTATTATTGCTATAATTTCTTGCATATCTAGTAGGAGAAAAGAGTCTTATTTATTCACAAGAAACATTTAAAAAATATGCCTGGCATAAATAGCACTATATACACTTTCTAATTAAGTTTTAAGAAAGAGTGGGGAGGAGATAGAACACTAGCAAGGTTGATCCCCAACCTACTTCCTCCCTCTTATTGTGGAGGGTACTATCATTGTCCCTATCACAATGAAAGTGTCATTCTTGACCTCTCTCTCTCTCTCTCTCTCTCTCTCTCTCTCTCTCTCTCCCCATATTCAATCTATTTTTAAATCCTGTAGTTTCTACCTTTGTAGCAACTCTATATATGCCTCTTTTCTTCCTCTCTTCTGATGCTACCACCATCCCAGTGTAGGCCCTTATTACCTCATTTCTGGTCTACTGCAATAGCATGCTGGTTGGTCTCCCTGCCTCAAGTCTCCTTACCCCAGTCCATCCTTCAATTAGCTGTCAAATTGATTTTTCTAAAAACACGTCTGAACATATCACCTTCCTAAACAAACAAACAAAAACTCTAGTGATTCTCTTTTGCCTCCAGGATCAAATATTCAACCATCTGTTTTGCTTTTAAACCCCTTATAGCCTGGCCCTTCCTATCTATCCTGTCTCATTATGTTTTATTCCCCTCCACTTATTGTGCCATCCATCAAGTGACACTGGCTTCCTTGCTGTTCTTTGTATATGACACTCCATCTTCGAACTGAGCATTTTCACTCTCTGTTCCATATCCCAGGATCACTCTCCCTCTTCATTTCCCCCTCCTGGTTTCCTTCATGTCTCAGTCTCAACTGTTTAGGAAGCCTTTTTCAGTGCTCCTTAGTTTTTTCACCTTCCATTCAGTATTTCTTTACTCTGTATATAACTTTTTTGTATATAATCATTTGTTTATTGTCTACCCATTAGACTGTAAGAGTGCATTGACTACCTTTTGTCTTTTTTCGAATCCTCAGTGCTTAGTATAGTGCATGCTACATAGTAGATACTTAATAAATGTTTATTGACTTGACTTGATGGCAGAATTGGAGTTGCCTGAAGATGGGGACAGGGAAGAAGAATATCCTGGTAGCTTCCTATTTTAAAAACATGTTCTTACTGACTTGATGCTAAACTCAATTGTTTCTACCTGCTGAAGGAGCCTAAGCAACATTGATACCTTGGGGAAAAACTCCAATTGATCCTTGTAATTTATGTCTTTGCATCTGGGTCATATTGCCTGAACCCACTTATATTAGGAGGGATTGTGAGCCATACTAAAACCAATAAATTAAGAAGTGTTAATTACTGACCTGATATGACAAAGGAATATTGTTTTGCTCAGTTTGCAGAGAAGCAGTTGTCAAGTTTAAGGATTAAGGATATGGATTTAGGCAAGATGACAGAGAGAAGACCAGAAGTTGCCTGAGCTCTCTCTGGTTTTCCTCAGAAAAGCATTAAATTAAGCCTCTAAATGGATTATGGAGTGGCAAAAAACAAAAAAATAAGGAGCAAAACAGTTTTTCAGCTTAATATAGTGTAGAAGAACTTTAGGAAAGGTCTGTCTCATATGGGTAAAAGGGGGACACAGTGCAGTATAGTCAGTGTTCAGGCAACCCAGAGGAAGGCTCATAGTCATAGCACAGATCAGAAACTAAGGCCCCATTTTCCTGACTCAGCAGGCCAGTTGTGAGGTCTCAAGGCCCATTTCAGAAGGCAAATTGAGTGTGCTGGTACCCAGGCACAAAAGGCACTACTAGTTTGGGCCACCCCAGTGCAGTGGTCAAGTTGCAAGCACCAGAGGCCATGCTGTAGAAAGTCAATGACCAGGTTCATGGTTCCCAGAATAAGAATCTTGGGATAGTGCCCTCTGTGCCCCAGGAGCAGACCTTGACTTTAAAAGTCATGAAATAAGGTAAAAAATGTGTAAGAAGCAGAAAAGAGAAAGCTGACTATGACCATAGAAAGCTACTATTGTGACAGAGAAGATCAAAACAAAAACTCAGAAGAGAACTAAAATGTAAAACTACCAACATGTGAAACCTCAAAGGGGGGAATATGAATTGGTCTCAAACCCAAAAGGTCCTCTTGGAAGAGTTAAAAAATAATTTTAAAAATCAAGTAAGAGAGTTGGAAGAAAAATTAGGAAAAGAAATGAGAGTTATACAGGGCAATTAGGAAAAAAAGAGTCAACAGTTTGGAAAAGGAAGAACAAAAATTGAAGAAAACAATGCTTTTAAAAGTAGAATTGGTCAAATAGAAAAGGAGATACAAAAAGCTAAGTGAAAACTCTATCATTAATATGTCATCAAGAATCAGTTGAGGGGCGGCTAGGTGGCGCAGTGAATAGAGCGCCGGCCCTGGAGTCAGAAGGACCTGAGTTTGGAGCTGGCCTCCGACACTTAATCCACACAAACAAAAACCTAGCCGTGTAACCCTGGGCAAGTTACTTAACCCCAATTGCCCTAAAGGGGCGGCTAGGTGGCACAGTGAGTAAGAGCGCCACCCTCGGAGTTGGGATGACCCGAGATCAGATCCAGCCTCAGAAAATGAGCATCCACGCATAAATAATGACTAGCCGTGTAACCTTGAGCAAGTTACTTAACCCCAATTGCTTTAAAAAAAAAAAAGAAACAGCTGAACAAAATCTAAAGAATTAAGAAGTATATTAAAAAGTTTTTTTCCTGATGAAAAGGTCAGAGTCAAACAGAAAATTTGATCTTCATATACAAGATTCAAGAGAAGCATAAAAAGTAAACAGGAAAAGAAAAAAAAAACATGCAATTCAATAAGATTAAAATGTTATAGTAATGTGACACTTGTAACTCTTGAGAATTGGATCTCTATTTAGCAGAGTTAGAAGGACTATATGTAGACAGAGGGTATGGGTATAAGTTGACTGATGTGATGATATGAAAAAAATTAAGGGGTGAAAAAAGGACTGTACTGGGAGACGAGGAAAGGGGAACATGAATAGGGTAAATTATATCATATGGAGAGTTACAAAATACCTATTAGAGTAGAGGGAAAGAAGGAAGGGTGTGAATATTGTTTGAACCTTATTTTCATTGTATTTGACTGAAAGAGGGAATAACATATACACTCAGCTGGGTATAACAATTTATATTACCCCAGAGAGACGTAGGAGGTGAAAGGGGAAAGAAAAGGATCAGGTGGGGGGGGGGGATGATAGAAGGGAAGGAAGAAAGGAGGGCAGAATTTGGAGGGGAAAGTGGAAAAGGGGAAAAGGGGGAGGGAGCTGATAGAAAGGAAAACATTGGGGGAGGTGGTGGTCAGAAGCAAAACACTAGTAAGGAGGAATAGTGAAAGGAAAGTAAAGTATAAATGGAGAGAAAAAGGATAGAAGGAAATATACAGTTAGTAATCAAAAGTGTGAGTCTGAATGGGATGAACTCTCCCTTTCTCCCCTGCCCCCCCAAAAGTAGATAGCAGAGTGCATTAAAAAACAGAATCCTACAATATGTTGTTCAGAAGAAACATGTGTGAAGTAGAGAGATACACACAGAGTAAAAGAAAAAGACTAGAGCAGAATATATTATGCTTCAACTGAAGAAAAAGAAGCGGATATACTTATCCTGATCTCAGACAGAAAAAACAAAAATATATCTAATTAAAAGGAAGGAAACAACATCTTGGTAAAAGGTACTATAGACAATGAAGTAATATCAATAATAAACATAGTATAGCATCCAAATTCTTAGAGGACAAGTTAAGTGACTTATAGGAAGAAATAGACAGCAAAACGATACAAGTGGGTAAAATTAATGTCACCCTCTCAGAATTAGATAAATCTAACCACAAAATAAACAAGAAAGACATTAAGGAAGTGAATAGAATTTTAGAAAAGTTAGATATTGTAAAACTCAGAAGACAATTGAATGGGGAGAAAAAGAAAATGCCTGTTTGTCGGTGTTAAATGGCACCTACACAAAAATTGACTGTATAGGGCACAAAAAAACATCACAGTCAAATGTAGAAAGACAGAAATATTAAATGCATACTTTTTCAGATCATGAAGACAAAATATTACATGTAACAAACAGTCATGGGAAAATAGGAGAAAAGCTAATTAGAGACTAAATAATCTAATCCTAAAGAATGAGTGGGTCAAAAAACAAATAACAGAAACAATCAATAATTTCAACAAAGAGAATGACAATAATGAGACAACCTACCAAACTTATACAACATAGTCAATACAGTTTTTAGGGGAAAATTTATATCTCTAAATGCTTACATGAATAAAATAGAGAAAGAGGATATCAATGAATTGGACATTCAACCAGAAAAGCTAGACAAGGAACAAATTAAAAATCTCTAATTAAATACCAGATTAGAAATTCTGAAAATCAAAGGCGAGATTAACAAAATTGAAATGAGCAAAACTGAAATTATTGAGCTAATAAATAAAACTAAGATCTGGTTATATTAAAAACAAAATATAATAGATACATTATCAAACCATTGGTTAACTTTGTTAAAAAAAGAAATATGGGGGTGGCTAGGTGGCGCAGTAAGAGTGCCAGCCTCCGAGTTGGGATGACCCAGGATCGAAACCAGCGTCAGAAAATGAGTACCCACATAAATAATGACTAGCTGTGTAACCTTGAGCAAGTTACTTAACCCCAATTGCTTTTTAAAAAAAGAAATATGAAAACAAAATTACAAGTTATCAAAAATGAAAAGGGTGAATTCACCACCAATGAAGAGGAAATTAAAGCAATAATTTGGAGCTATTTTGCCCAAATATGTGTCAATAAATCTAAGTGGAATGGATATAGATCTACAAAAAATTAAATTGCCCAGATTAACAGAAGAGGAAATAAAATACTTAACCCCATTTTAGAACTTTCTAAGAAAAACATCTCTAGGGCCAGATGGATTCATAAGTGAATTCTACCAAACATTTAAGGAACAATTAATGCCAATACTATATAAACTATTTGGAAAAGTAGGTGAAGAAGGGGGCCTACTAAATTTATTTTATGGTACAAATATGGTGTTGATACCTAGACTAGGAAGAACCAAAACAAATAAAGAACATTATAGACCATTTTCCCTAATGAATATAGATGCAATCATTTTAAATAACATATTATCAAAGAGATTACAGCAATTTATCACAAGGATAATATACTATGACCAGATGTGATTTATAATGGGAATGCAGAGCTGGTTCAATATTAGGAAAACTATTAACATAATGGATCATATCAGTAATAAAACTAACAGAAATCATATGGTTATTTCAAAAGATACATAAGAAGCTTTTGAGAAAGTACCATAACCATTCCTATTAAAAACACAAGAGAGTATAGGAATAAATTGAGTTTTCCTTAAAATGATAAGGAGTATCTATCTAAAATCATCAGCAAGCATAATCTATAATGAGGATAAACTAGAAGCATTCCCAGTAATTTAGTGGTAAAGACTGTCCACCATTACCACCATTATGCAATGTAGCCCTAGAAGTGTTAGCTTTATCAATAAGAGAAGAAAAATAAATTGAAGATATTAGAATAGACAATGAGGAAAGAAAACTATCCCTCTTTGCAGATGACATCATGTTATACTTGCAGAATCCTAGACAATCAACAAAAAAACTACTGAAAACAATTAACAATTTCCCCAAAGTTGCAAGATATAAAAATAAATCCACATAAATTATCAGTGTTTTTATATATAGTCAATGAAACCCTGCAGAAAGAGATAGAAAGAGAAATTTCTTATAAAATAACTGTAGACAAGATAAAATATTTATAGTCTACCTACCAAGACAAACACAGAAACTATATGAACACAAATTACAAAATGCTTTTCACAAAAATAGTCGGATGTAAACAATTGGAAAAAATATTGATTGCTTATGTGTAGGCTGAGCTATTAGCTATTATTAACACCAATCAACCTACCAAAACATTACTTTATAGAGCTATACAAAATAATAAAAAATTTATTTGGAAGAACAAAAGGTCAAGAATATCAAGGAATCAATGAAAAAATGCAAAGGAGGGTTGCCTAGCTAAAACTAAATTATATCTAAAATGATATTATAAATATTTAGAACTATATTATAAAGATGAAATCATCAAAACTATCTGGTAATTATAGTGTGTTGGGTCAGTGGAATAGATTAGGTATATAAACCACAGTAGTAAATTACTATAGTAATCTACTATTTGATAAACCCAAAGGCTCCAGTTTCTGAGATAAGAACTCATTATTTGACAAAAACTTCTGGAAAATAGTATGGCAAAAACTAGGCATAAAGCAACATCTCACACCCTATATCAAGATAAGGTTGAAATGGAAAAATTATTTAGACATCTGGGATGATGCCAAAAGCAAATTAGGAGAACAAGAAACAGTTTGCCTGTCAGATCTATGGAGAAGAGGAGAACTTATGACCAAACGAGATAGAGAACATTATGAAATGCAGCATTTTGAAAAGTTTTTGCACAAACAAAGCCAATATAAACAAGATTAGAAGGAAAGCAGAAAGGAAACATTTTATATAGCCAGTGTTTCTGATAAAGGCCTGATTTTTAAAATACATGGAGAACTGAATCAAATATATAAGCAAACAAGTCATTTGCCATTTGCTAAATAGCCAAAGGATATGAAAAGACAGTTATTAGATGAAGAAATAAAGCTATGTATAGTCATATGAAAGAATGCTCTAAATCACTATTGATTAAGAAATTAAAAGTAAAGCAACTCTGAGGTAGTTTTAACCATTTCACACCTATCAGATTGGCTAATATGACAGAGAAAGAAAATGATTAATGTTTGAGAAAATGTGGGAAAACTGGAACGCTAATGCATTGTTGGTGGAATTATGAACTGATTGAACTATTCTGGGAAGCAATTTGGAACTATGCCCTCATACAAGGGCAACCATGCTCTGCATACCCTTTGATCCAGTATTACCATTTATTAGGTCTGTATCTTTAAGAGATTACAAAAAGGGCAAAAGGACCCACATGTACAAAAAAATATTTATTTTGGTTCTTTTTGTGGTGGAAAAGAATTAGAAATTGATGAGATCACCATCAAATGGGGAATGGCTGAACAAAGTATGATATATGAATATGATGGAATACTATAGTTCTATAAGACATGATGAGCAAGTGGGTTTTAGAAAAGCCTGAAAAGACTTAAACACACTGATGCAAAGTGAAGTGAACAGAATGAGGAGAACATTGTACATAGTAATAGCAATATTGTATAATGATCAACTACGAGAGTTAGCTTTTCTCAGTAATACAATGATCAAAGACAATTTCAAAAGACTCACAATGTCAAATGCTATCCACATCCAGAGAAAGAACTCTGGAGTCTGAACACAAATCGAGCATACTATTTTCACATTTTGTTGTTGTTGTTGTTGTTTTTTACCTTCTTATTTTCCCCTTTTGTTCTGATTCTTGTTTTAAAACATGCCTAATACTGAAATGTGTAACATGATTGTACAACTCAATAGGCATTGAAGGTATTATAGTAGACATACCAAAAGTGATGTTTCATAAAGATAGAAATATTTATGTACAATCAAAAATGTGGAAGTTAAGAGATGGATTTAATGCTAGAGAATCTGAGCCTAGAGGTAGAAATATCCACCTTCAATACTACATGAATGGTATGCTTCCTATGCCAAGTTAGTGATCTTGCTTTGTTTTGTTTTTACTGTGATCCCATTTGTAAATATATTATAGAATATGCTTTGGGGCTTTTAATTCTAATCATTATGTTTTGTATAAGAAATCTATATAAAAGTTTATAAAGTGAGATACTTTCAAACTTGCATCATTTGTAGCTGGTTTATATAATTTATATCTTTTTTTAGGTTGCTGGTAGGAATTATAAACTATAATGGATCAATCACAGATCATTGTGTCACATCACCTCTTTCTAAACTGACCTCAAGTGATTAATGACTACTATTTGGGCTCATATATTTAAATACCTCATTTTTCAGTTAAATATAGTCTATTCAGTGCCCTCTATCTTTCCTATAATCATTTATGATTTTGTCAAATGCTTTGTTAAATCATGGTTAAACTATATCTACAGTACAACCAAATCTACTAATCTAATAATAACACTATTAAAAAAAAGAAAATAAGTTATATATGACTCGTTCTTGATAGAGCTGAGATAACAGCTTAGCTTATCTAGACTTTAGAAACTATATTATAAATATTATTCTAGAATTTTACCAGGAGTATACATCAAGCATACTATCTTATGGATCTCAAAATTCATTAAATACACCGACTATGTTTTTGATACCTTCAGCTATGTCCAGACTAGGGTGAATAATGAATTTTCTGAGATGATTGCATAATTTCAAATTGTAATTCAAATTTATAATCAATGTATGGTAAATGCTTCTAGGCCACTGGAAATATGTAGTGGGGGGATTCAAATAATGAGACTACTTCAGGGGATTCATCATTTATACTAACCTAACTCTAACTCTTATGTGAAAGTATTATAAAAGTTAGGCCACACCCTCAAGGATCTTACTATCTACGAGTCATTGATAAACTCAAATGACAATGTGGGTCACATATTGACTTATCTACATAAAAGTTATCTATATAAAACCACATATCAACATTATCTACATTCTATTGTGTTTTTATTTACTTTGTTAAATATTCCGTACTACAATTTAATCTGTTATGGATTATGTTAATCAGGGCTTTAAATGCAGATGAAATCACAAACACAAATGGCCACAATACCCAGTAATATGTAGTAAATGTAAAATTTAGGAAACAAAATGTTATTTGAGGTTGTAGAAGCCATGCTTAATTGCATTTGCAGATAAGACAAAGTTAGGGGAAAAAGCTTTTATGTTGGAAAACATAATAAGGAATCAGAATCATTTTGATAATCTGAAGTAAAGTTCAAATTAACATGATAAAATTAATTGTGTTACTTTAATAGATCAATGGTCTCTTGTGTGGGTATTTTTCAAAGACTCACGTCACAACTCCTTTACGTTTTTGCATAGCATATGTTCATTTCCTCCACTAAATCCTCCTTAGGAGTACTATGACTTGGGCTGGAAGCCTTCCTCTGAGTATTTTATTTTTAGTTTTTTAATTTTTTTTTTTTTTTTGCCTTTTGGAAGGCAATTGGGGTTAAATGACTTGCCCAAGGTCACATGGCTAGTTTTTGTGCTAAGTGTCTGAGGCTGGATTTGAACTCAGGACCTCCTGACTCCAAGGCTGGTGCTCTATTCAATGTGCCACCTAGCGGCCCCTTCCTTTATGTATTTTAACATTTTTTCAGTACTAGCTCACCAACTAGAATATAAATTTTTTTATTCCTTGCTCTCACTACACGAATAACCAGTCTTTTTTGTTCCCTTCAGAAGCAATGGGAATTTTTTTTTTGACATGTTACAACCTGCTTATGACCACTCTAAGTTTCTCTATAACCCTTTGGGTCACCTTTATTTTCAATTCTTCAGGCATTCTGGTGTTTTATGATTCATAGCTTATATCATCACTAGGAGAAAATTGATGTTTAAAGTAGGTTTTTGAATTATGGAGAAAGAAGCTTGGGATTACAAAAAGATCTTACATATTTTCTAAATTCAATCTACCTACCATCCCTTTTATCTAATTCTGGGCCAAGTTTATTGTCTACTTTTAGAATCTGCCCAAGACATATGTGCTCATGGGCTAAACTACATGATACAGTCTGAACAATCCATACTTTTCATCCTTCTTTGTTTTAATGCCCTGGAATGATTTTTCAGTTAATTTTTCCTTTGAATATAAATGCATATAACTTAGAAGCCCCAGTAGTATTCTGGAACTTGAAATCAATTCAATGTCAACTTACCCACAAGCATGAGCATCTGGAGGACTTCATCTGTAGAGAATACCTCTTTTATTTGGATTCTACACAGATATCTTCTGTGACATTTCTATAAACACATGTCATTCTGTTTGTGCCTCACTTGATACTGATAGAACACTGAAGAATGTCACCTCTGTGGTTACATCTATCAGTAGTCTTACATGTTAACATTCATGGGAGACTCTTTTAAGAACAGTTAGTTGGTAAAAAAAAAAAACAACAAAAAACAACAACCCATATTTATTGTGCACCAACTATGTGTAGGCACTGTGCTAATTTCTGGGGCTACAAAAAAGGGGTAAAAGACAGTTCCTGCCCTCAAGAAGATAAAAATCTTTAAGTTTATGATTTTTTGCTACTGAGCAAAGACCTTTTTAAAATTACCAACTAAAAATGCAACATGATTTTTTTCTCATCGGATGATAGATTATAAGCCTGAAGGAACCTTGAAGCCATTAAGTTCAACTCTTTCATTTTACACATGAGGAAACTGAAGCCCAAGTATGTTAAATGATTTACCCAAGGGCACACAGGAAGAAAATGTCAGAAGTAGGATTTTAACTCAGGTTCTTTGACTGTATCCATTGTTTTTTGCATTTCACCATGTTACTTTTCTATAACTCTTAATCAATTATGTCCAAGTGATGATGTGGTGTGCTAGGGAAGATTAGTCATCTGGGAAAATCTGACTGTTCTATTGCATAATTTCCTCAGGAGTATGCTTGGTATGTATGTAGATCTTTCTCGAATGTTAGGAACAGAATGACTCTGAAGCTGAAATTTAAATGGGGTAAAGGTAAATTGATGCACCTAGGTTCAAAAAAGTCAAGTGCATGACTAGATAGAAATCACATGACAAAAAGCTGAGAGTTTTAGTGCTAGTGTTTGACTCATTTAAAGTTTCTTGGCCTGAGTTTCTTCTTCTATAAAATGAAGTTAGTGTGAATTAACTGATATCTAAGGACATTTTTTTCAAGTCTCAATCCAATTATCTTGTACTGCAATTCTAATAATTCTAATTTACTTTGGTATATTTTGAATGTAATGTCTTGGAGTTTACATTTATCTCATAAGGAACAGCTTTTAAATAGCTAAAGCTTTTAAAAAGTAGAATGGATTACCAATCAAAATTTTATTCAAGGAGAGGTTGAATAGAATATCTACAAGAAATATCAAAGAGGATATCCACTTTGGGTAGATGGGATGTTTTATTGTATGACTACAAAGTTCCTTCCAACTCTGGCATTTTATGAATTTGAAATAAATCTGGAAGTCCTATAGCCAGCAAGTTGGGGAAGAGAAAGTCTGGATTTAGGAAGGTCAATTAGAAGTATTCTTATAATTCAGGTACAAGTTAATTGGCACATGCACTGTGTTGTCTGCAGTCAGAACGCAAATAAAAGTAGATATGAGAAGAATTTTAAAAGGGAAGTCAATAGGTTTGATAATTAACTGGATGTAGGAAATGAAGAAGAGGACTGTTTGTTATATGCGTGAAGGCTAAAGGTATACTTGGAGGCGTATCCTAAGCTTCTGAAGTGGTAAAGGCATCTCACATCACTTCTATTACTGAATTCTATAAGCCCACAGAGTGACAACTGTTTTACAACTATTGAGTGTAATCTATTTCTTTCCCACTAGGTGGTGCTGTCCTGAGGCCTCCAGCCCAAGGTCTTAACCAGCTCTCTGACATATGTGTGAAACAGCTTTCTCTCTACCTGTTCTCTCTCTTCCTCTCCTCCTCCTCCCACACTCCCCCCACTCCTTACGTGTGTGCAAGCTGCCTATGCCACAAAACTTCATAGTTTCAAAAGGTGTAGGCATGGAAGAAACTCTTGCTGACCATGTTTTAAATAGAGATAACGGTGATAAAAAAAAAGATAACATTGATTCAAATTATATAAAAAATAGGACAGATAGAACAATCTATAGAGTTCTTCTAGAGTTCCCCTACCACATGTAAGAAATCTAATTCAATCTGTCTCTCAATTATTATATCACACAAGTAATCAACTTCGTGTAGCTACATGGTTTATTAAATACAGTAAAATTACAAGAACAAAAAAACACAAAATTAAGTGCCCTCCTCAGAGAGTGCTTCAAATAATCAGTTCCCCAGAACTTCTCACAACCTTCTCCAGGTTTTTGCTCTTGAGGTATCAGAGGGATTGTTCCAAAACAATTGCTAAAGCTCTCTTCCTTTGTACTCTGAACCCTAAACAGACCACAAGTCCTAGGAAAGATCAACGGGAAGATTGTATGACTGGGACCCAGCTGGGGACAGCTTTGTAAGAAGAAAATTGAAGTTAGTTGTTCTCCTTGCCTTCTATTCAGCCTAGTAGAGGCCACAGTATACTCTTTTATTTTCCTGTGGGTGTCTGAGTCTCTGGTCCTAGATCTGATCTGGCACCTCTGCTGTTGCTCTGGCCTCAGAGTAGTTTCCATCACGAGCAGAGAGCTTCTCATGTGTCTCAGTTGTGACGGCAATCAATGGCTACCACCAGCTGCATGGTTCTCCAGAAAATTCTCCCTTTCTCTACTCCATGTTTTAGAAGAAAATACAGGCTGACAAATAATATCCTTGGCCAGAGAAAGCCACAGCTACTAGCATCAGACAATCCCAGTCTCCAGAGTTAGTTCCCATTAATTGGCATGGGAATCAGCCTTCCCAATTACAAAGCATATGCACTGAGGTGCAGGAAGTGTTCTAATCCTAAATGCATTGGAATAAAAGAAGACATATACAATCTAAGATTGTCCTTATGGTTTATCTCACGGCTCTGTTCTATTGAATGACTTCTTCCTGTATTCTCTAGTAGCCATCACCTACATGCCCTGAGGCAAATAATCTTTTGGACAATAGAAGAAGGCATAGCATGAGCACTGGTTATGGATGTTTTTGAATCTACATGACTGAAAGAATAAAGATGTCATTGACAGAGACAGAAGTTGGGAGGAGAGACTGAACT